>VYZV01026071.1:6705-44986 GCA_013401275.1 Pandion haliaetus | reverse complement strand
ATGTGCATGTGTATGTTTATTTAAAATTAACCAATCCTTAAATGTAGTTGATGCTGTATTTAAATTTAATTGATGCTTATAGATGTGTTCTGTATGTGGCTGGTTGACAGTCCCATTGTCAGTGCTACCACCCTCATTCTTGTGATTTCCTCCAAAAAATTTGGGAGTTCTGGAGAGATTCCATGGCACGTGCTCTCCCTAAAAGGTCAGAAATTTGTATTTACTCAGCTATGTTAGTGCCTCCAATTAACAAGATCTTCATTAGAAAAAAATCACCTTATATAGAAAAGAAGAAGCCACACGTTCTCTTGAAGGTGTATGCATTCAGTTTGGGGAAACGCAATACAATACACCACAAAGTATAAAAAATGCTTTGGAATTTGCCTAATGACAAGTTCTATAATTAGATTAGGCCTCAGCATTCCTGTTAATGATGTAAAGGAAGCTAGATATGCATTAAACATTTGATAGCTTTTATTCCAGACATGAGTTGAAAAAAAGCATTCATTAGTTCTAATAAGTGTGAGTACTGAACAATTCACTGGTAAGAGTACAAGTCAGTTTATAGTTACAGGCGTAAGATCTGGACCTAAGTATGCAGAAAGAAAAGCCCCATATTTTTCTTCAGTGGTTCTAACCGCAAGAATTTAATAAACATTATTTCCTCTTCATGTGTGTCCAAAGGCAAAGGTGAAGAGAATTTTTAAATCTCAGCAAGGAGAACTTGTACTGGATGTTGTCCAGTCTTGTAATACTACTTTTAAAATGTAGACCTTTCTACAAAGGAAAGAATCAATCCAGTGTTTTGTATTCAGATGCTGATCAGTGGGAGTTTTGCTTGATTAATGAGTAAAGATCAAACCAGAACATTCTTCTGAAAGCCATAACTGCGGATGTGATTTGACCATTATCAGTGTCCTGGGTCTGTTCATGGGGCGTCATAACGACTCTCTGATCCCACGTGCAGGACTCATCGGAAAAGCTTGGCGTCATGTAATACTAACATAAACAGTTTATAGTCAAGGAAATTGTGATATAAAATGTCTGAAGAAGAGAATGTAGGCACAATGTGTGTTTTGAAAGTGCACTTGGGACTTGGCTGAAAAGCAGGAGAGGAAGGAATATTGCAAAAAAATTGCACAAATATCTTGTCCACTTTTTTCCTATTCTATGCCAAGCTGTTATTGAATTACAGTGTAATTAGCATTTCTAAACCCTAAACATTTGTACCATGACAGGATACTTAAAAATATTGAAATAAGGATTTTCAAAATGTACAGTGAAAATTCTGCCTGACCTGATACTCTGCTTCTTGAATTAGATTCCCAAGAGGGTCAAATTTCATCAGTTTTTCCCTGAAGTGCATTTCACCACTAGGTGGAAGTGCATCATTTTCGCTCCTATGCCAAAGCCCCCCCTGGGCTCCCACTGGCATCTCCTTTGTTCCTGCCCAGAACATGCTTTCCTTAAGATCTGTGTATCTTCAGTCCACTTGCTTCATAATATTGCAATAATAAAGGGAAAAATGCATGCTAGTGATAAAAATATCGACTTCATTCTTTTGGGAGAGACCAGCATTGGATAAAATCCCAGTTTTATAAGTTCAAAGCCAGGTGAGCACAGGTTGCTGACTGTACGGTACTGTACTGAAGCAGCCAGGGACATAAACCTAAGGACTTTCTGCAGAAACACTGGGTCTTACAACAGATCAATAAGAAAAGACCACTGAAGCTAAAAAGGAAAAAAAAAAAAATCAAAGCAGAATAGACCATCCAATAGATTGTCCAGAAAGTGCAAGAGAGTTTTTTGTAGTACTTTATAATGTTTATGTCAATGTTAAGTTTATAGTCTATGAGTTTTTCTGTACATGTTGTCCAGTCTTACTTTCTTGTCTGTTCTGGTTCAGGTACAGAATCCATCTTCCTTGTATTTCTAACAAATTAATTCTTACTAAACTTAAATATTCAGCTTTGGCCTAAACCCACAAGCAAATGTTTTGGTGATGTTTGGTCAAAACCACTTTTCTTTAGTTATAAGTATGAAACAATATGCTCTTCACAGCTGCTATGACAATAAAATTTATACTTAAAGCCTGACTTATGTATGTCCCATTAAGTGTTCAAGTTCAAGCCAAGTTTTTAATAGATTGGTTCAGTAGCTTTAGAGGTCTGAATGCTTAACATTCATAAACATTTCTTCAACTAAAACAGCCTCAAAAATTCCATTTGGACATTTTCAGGACATTCCAGAGCTTCTTATGGCCTCTGTGTTGGTGACAGACCAGAGTGATTCATCTGTATGACAGCAGAGTGTAAAACAGAGTTGGTCAAGGACCTGGGCCTCTCTGTGCAAAGGAATATACATACCCAAGAGGGAAAGATGCAGTGGTTGCAAACTACCTGCTAAATATACTGTGTGATTCTTGTAATAAGAAAGACATGCACAGATGTAAAGATGGATAAAGAAGTCTGTGAATAATACATTTTTCTTTCTGCAAGAAAACCACTCCCCAGCTCTTTTTTATTTTCTCTTTTTTTTCATTTTAGGCCTGACCCTTGTTCTTTTTGTTTGTATAAATACAGGACAAGAAAATTTAATTTGCACAGAAATCTGGTCTCAAGAACACACTTAAACACTTGAAAAATACTCAAATTAAGAAAAAATGTCCAAACTGAATTTGAACAGGACTTTACCTATTTTACTTTACACAGTATATTTTCAGAGAAATTTAACAGAGCTTTAAGTACAGAAAAGAACATTGGCTGTTCCAGCCGATGTATACCAAGGTTCATTGCCTTGTTCTCCAATAGTCATATATCAAGTGCAGAGTTAGATTAGACTAACACATTTCATCCCTCAGGAAAGGTAAAGTGAGAATTAAGGGCACTGAGAGGTAAAGATGTTCATGTGTAGATCCTGTGAAGGTGCACCCACTGTATGGAAAGATGGAAAAACTTGTGAAAATTATTAACAATTATTTTTACAGTTCCTTAAACTTTACATAGGATTGAAAGACACAAATCTCATCCTGTGCAACTCATTGTCTATTTTCCTCCTAGGAGGACAGAAAGAGCATCCCCTTAATTTCTCTGCGTTTCTCTGCTCCCTTGCCATTCACATTTCTAGCACTCAGAGCCCAGGAAAACCCCCAAAAATGTCAATATTTGTTGGAATAGGTTTACTGCAATGCTTTATTTATTTTTTAATAATGAGGAGCCTTTTGTATCCTGTTTTAGCTCTTTAGGAGTCTGTCTTTCCAGGGTCTTGGATTATATCGAGGCCACAGTATCCTTCCTGTCATTCAAGTGAAATCCTCAACAGAACTCCCAATGGCCTTATTTATCCCTTAATAAGCAGGCTATGATATCTATTCTTAACTAGGACTGTGCTCTCAAGACAAGAATTCTTGTATGTAATAGATGACAGCAGATTTTGGGTAATATTGGAATACACAGAACTAATATGAATGTTATCTAAGTTATGGATTTAATAAGCATAATTTTAGAAAGGTGTGACCAAGATAACTAGATCCATGACCCCATTCATAACAACTAGTCTTTATGTAAACTCCTTACCTCTTTTTGTCCTTCAGAAAACTTCTCTCAAATCTTTTCTCTACAGACTGATATAAAACTAATGTTTAAAAGTAAATTATTAGGTAGAATTATCAAGTATTATTGAGGATGCCAGTGCTTTTCCAAACCTGGTCAAATGGTTTCTCTCAAGTATTATGGTGTAACTAAACAACCATTTTGACTAGTACATCCTTTAAGATGCAGAATTAAGTGATACTGTTTTTTAAAGTTTAATTCATTTTACACCACAAATCTGACTTCATCTTCCTCCTACCAACTTGCATCATGACTTCATCAACAAGATGGAGAATACTTCCCTTCTGCCTGCTCCACAAGATATCTTTTCCATTTGTGAGCTCCTGTACTGAATTATGCAGTCACCTTTCAATCTTTAATAAACTGATTGAGCTGAGATTTTTATGGTTTGCATTTCAGCTGAAAAATTCATTTAAATTAGACAACTTCCTGAAAGAGCTCTCTTGACCTGGTCTACCCAGCAGGTCTCCATCCTCTCTTCATTCAAGTCTTTCCTTAGAAGATCTGTTGAGCTCAGCCCCATATGTATCTATCTTATAATCGCAGAATCAGAGCCTGGTCCTTAAACTTTCTTCAAAGCAGCCTTGTGGTATTGGCTTATTCAAGGCTACCCCAGAAGCTGTCTGATATTGTGTAGTTGTTGTTATGGGTTTGTGTGGTGCAGGGTTTTTGGTAACGGGGAAGGGGGCCACAGAGGTGTCTTCTGTGAGAAGCTGCTAGAAGCTCCAAGCTCTAAGTTGGACCTGCCTCTGGCCCAGGTTGAGCCCATCAGTGATGGTGGTAGCGGCTCTGGGAGAACAGATTTAAGAAGGGGAAGCGGCAGTGAGTAGTAGGGTTGGAATGTGAGAGGAACCCCACTGCAGATACTGAGGTCAGTGAAGAAGGAGGGGGAGGAGGGGCGCCTGAAGAGGCTGATGGCCCTGCAGCCCGTGGTGAGACGGCAGGCTGTCCCCCTGCAGCCCATGGAGGTCCATGGTGGAGCGGAGGCTCCTGAAGGTGGCGGTAACTCCACAGTGAAAACCGCGCTGAAGCAGTGTGTGACTGGAGAGCAGCCCGCGGAAAGGACCTGCGCCAGGGGAGTTCAGGAAGAACTGAAGCCCGTGGAAAGGACCCNCAATGTGTGAGGAGCTGACCTCAACCCCCATCCCCTGTTCCCCTGTGCCGCGGGGGGGAGGAGAGAGAGAGAACCGGGAATGGAGCTGAGCCGGGAAGGCGGGAGGGGTGGGGGGAAGGTGTTCTGAGGTTGGGTTTTCCTTCCTAATATCCTTGTTTTGAGTTGATTTGTAGTAAATGAAATGGATTTTGTTTCTTCCCCCAGTTGAGCCTGTCTTTTGCCCATGACCATAAGTGGGGAGTGATCCCTCCCAGTCCTTGTCTCGACCCGTGAGCCTGCCTTTGTATTTTCTCCTCATCCCACTGTGGCCGGGGAGGGGCAGAGTGAGCAAGTGGCTGCGTGGTGCTTTGTTACTGGCTGGGCTGAAATCACTACAGCTGTCCATAATTATTCTGTGTCCACTTATTCAGCTACCTCTGGCCTGTCTCTGAAATCACCTCTGAAAAGATCCCATCTCTTGCTCCCTCATCTCAAGAGCTGAAGAATGCTTAGAATCTTTTTGTCTCCACACACTGACAAATAGCCTAGTCTTCACTGAAGAGCGAGGCAGATTATCATGGCCGTTACAATTATTATGGTTGTGGTAATAGAGAAGTTTCCTGTTCTTTTACATCCTAGAAAAGTCTTGATTCACATCTGAGATTAAATCTCTCAGTGTTCATAATGCTTCACAGATATTCGTTCTTTTTTTCTTTTGATAACTGGTAAAATTTTCACATTTTCTTTTCAGGTGTTCTAGAACAAGGTAAACAAACATCTCTCAGGGCTGTTTTGGGAAGAATTGATCCTGCTTTATTCCCAGGGATTGCAATAGATGATATCTTGAGATCCCTGCTGTCCTAATTTCTGTGAGTTAGTAATCATCTTGAAGATTTTTCAGTAACACTGATTTCTAGCTCTTCCCTGAAAAATTTATTAAAAAGCAATAGGGACTAAGGAAAAAGGTGTAGTAAGAAAGAATTTAGTAGATAGGTTCCCCAAATTCTTGCAGATGTCAGCCAGCTATGTTATAGGTGATCATCTTTCCTTTGTAACCCTCTTATGGCTCATTCATGTGACATGGAAACAATTACATGAAAATGCAGATGTAGATTCCAGTAATCTCTTTGGAATAGATAAATAGACTTTGAAATAATTTACAAATGATGCACAAAATCTGTGGGCCATCTGCTCACTGTTGGGGAAAAAAAACACATTTGTCCCAACAGGCTTTTTATACACAGAATTGCTCTTTTCACACAGCAAGGAGGAAAACAATAGATAGCCAGCAATCTGGAATGCAACTCACTCACACAGGTTCTGAGAGCTGCATTGTGATCATCTCTTTTGAAAGCAATTAGGGTAAGCACTGTGTGTTTATTAAGAAACTTCTTTTTCCTCAGCCACATGTGCAGCCAGGGCAAGGACCACTCACAGCAAGAACTGCTTATTCTATCTGCTCTCCAGACAGCAAATAAGTTGAGGTCAGTGTAAAATGGAAGAAGGCAAGGTGGGATTATAGGAACAGACCACAGTGGGTACTACCTATGCTGCAATATCTGCTTCTGACAAGCTTCTGACAAACTTGAGCACAATTTCTTCTACTGTTATTCCAGTATCTTGTGGAGCTCTGCCTACACACGTCACTGACAAGGCTTTCTTTAGAAGTCCTTTATATTAAGTGTGTAACTTAAAAATCTACTTTAATTCAGAAGCATGAATGAGCTTTGTTATGCATTGCCTTTGTACTAGCTGATTCAACAGTTAAAATCTCTTTGAATTAGTGACATGTAGACTGTACTCTAAGAATAATGGTCTAGAGGCCTTTTATCTGATTCTTAATCATGTAGGTCACATAAATATTACTAGTGTTTGCAAAAGCCAAGTCACAGCGTTCTTGGTGGCAGAATTGTCAGCCTAGACTCAGATGATCTACAGAGGATAGTCCTCTACTGTGAGTCATAGTCTGCACGTGGCCATATCAGCACTTCAAATTTTCTTGACAACCCCATCTGTGTCTGCTGGCAACACTCTCTAGCTTTGACCAGAGTGGAAACAATTCAGTACAAATCTGAAGCAACTAAATGCTGGTTGCCAAACAATAAGATTCCTAGTGAGAAAGTGTCTCACCACAGCTGACAGTCTCATTTTTTCTGCCAGGGAGATCCCGCTGAAAAGTCCTGGTGTGAGAAAGATGAAATAAAGAGTTGGCAGGGTTTTATGTGAATTACAGGGGTTGAAAGGGATCGTGGTACAGATCCCTTTCAGGAGGTCAGGTGAGCTATCAGCATGTGCCACCATTCTTACTGAAGTGTCTTCACGGTGACTGTGAGACAGCACTTGACCAGGCAGGCATATGGGTTGTAGGCTCCCTAATGTGTTGCATGGTTTTCTCTTGGTGTTGCATTTCGATCAATGAAATGTGAAACAAGTGGGCTCAGAGTGGAGTCCAGTATGTTGATAATTTGTAGTAGAGGTCAAGGGTAGAGTCCTGAAGAGAAAGGGTGGAAAATTCTCAGGTAGATCCAGAATACTTAACTATTAAATCCCACTAGATTGCTATGGATCTCAATTTTGGCAGCCGGTTTTATAAGATACTGCACTCCTACTAGGAATGAAGTCAAGACAGCCTGAGTGGAGCATGTTTCCTCCATCACAACATTCATCTCCTGAGTTCCACAAGCTTTTTGAGTTTGAAAAAATGCACTCACTTTATTTAGAAGTATTCAGCTCCAAATATCAGTTATGGTCAGTAATGAAACATGACTAATCATATCAAAACTGGGAATGCCCTTATGGTAGCAAGTGATCTGAGACTGAGTGCTAAAGCAGATCTCATCAGAGATGATAGGATTCTAGAAAGTCTGCTGATATAAAAGTTAAAAAGAATTGACTGTAGTTCAGATCTGTGAAGTAAGTTGCTCAGCTGGGATCTTGAAGAGTCAGCCTTCCTCATATGCTTTCCCCAATTACTTGGACAACGCTTTCCATTCACCCAAACTTAAATGATTACTTACGTGTCCAAATTTGGAAGAAAATGCTCAAAATCTCAGTCACTGACCAAAGCAGGGCCATCCTTCAATTTGCCATATCACACACTACTAAGGAAAATCCCATTGAGCTCAATGGGATAATTCATTTTAGTAAATGCTTATCAGTGGGAACTGGTGCTATATGAAGAAAATAAAGCTGATTAGATTCATACTTGTTTATGGTATGAAGAGATATGTTTTTGCCCAATTCTGCCATCAAGTTTTACTTTACTCTGTGAAATATCTTAGTGCAAGTGGTAGTAATGCTGCTGTGATAGGGTACTGCCCCAAGGGGATCCTATCTTGGCTTGCTGTCATTTCAAAGGCTAAGAAATAAGAGCTGTTTAGATCATTTGCAAATTTGGATGGGGAATCTGTAGTACAGCAGTGTTGCCACACAGCATTCCCACATACGGTTTTTGTTACCCATTGTCTGTTCAAAGTGCTAGACACTGGCCGTGTGACTCCTATAAAACTTTCTTTTATAATTTATTTATCTAGGAAACCACAGTTTACACTCAATGTCTGGTTTCCAGTGAAGTCTTGCTTTTATTTCCAGCTGAACTTGCTGAGGCACAAAGAGGTCAAACAACTAGTGAAAGGTCACTTGGTGATATTAGCCAATGGCTCAGGCCAAATCGCCACCCAGTGCCTTCTGGCTGGTTGGTAAATCTTTTAGGATTTTTTTTGTTTTGTTTTACTGTGCTGCTCTTCTACTCACCTGTTTAAACCGCTCCTTTATGGAAGGTGTAGTGTAAAAGCCCAGCACATTGCCTCAGAGAAGTACTTCATGACTGTATTTGTGGAAAAACTCAGACAAGATCATTTTGTAGATGTGGACTGCATACCAGACGAGAGTATACACTGGTGTATACTCCACAGTCATGGTGCTCTAGTTGTCCAGACCTAACGATCTCACAGATCTCACTCCTTTCCATTCTATCCATCTGCACAGGGTACTATTGAATGGAATGGTTGTTGATGGAGTGTCCTTCTTCACAAACCTAGTTCCTGGGAGAGGCAAATAAAGTCATTTTATAAGTGGTGTAAATGCTCCAGGAGACACTTTATTCTTCTTCCTTGTGCCCATACAAAAAGCTGTATCGCATTTGTGGTTATGCACTGCATACAGTGTTGACAATTCCAGAGGATCAAAAATCACAAGCCTGATTTGCAAAACTGTGGGATTAATTCCCAAAATATGAGTATATTTAATCTGATTTATTTAAAAGCTACTACATTGAATTGTTTGGTCTGTCTTTAAGCTTTCGAATTCTTCCTGTCCCTTTTCAGCCCCAGAGCACCTGGTCCCCTAGAGGGTGACCCTAGTGTCCCAGGTCTCACAGATGCATAGGATAAGATGATTCAGTGCCCTGTTCCCAGAACTCTCCTATCATTTCTAGTCTCATCACTTCTGTCACCACCCATTTATCTCTTCATTCCACAGAGCCCTTTTTCTGGTCCAGAGGCATATATCCTTAGTTCTTCCTCTATTTCCCAATAGCATTTTTTATCATCTTGGGAGATCCTGAAAATAGGCACCTTCCCCTGCCACACCCATCTATCCATTCAAAATAAGGGTGTCCATCTTAGGATTCCTCCATTATTTCCCCTGTTTATCAGAAGGGGTGGTGGAGGGACACTCTAGAGCCAGAAGTCTAAGGATGAAGAATTTGCTCCCCAAGAAGTTGGGCTTTTCCTTTCCTCTCCTCCCTTCTGTAAGAACAGCATTCAGTCCTCAGTGGAAAGAGAGCAGTTGACTTTCCCCCATTAAGTCCTCTTCCCTGGGGCAGGAAGAGTGGCAGACAATATGAGATTTTTTTTCCAGGAAAACTAAAATTCAATAGGAAGCTGAAGCTGTTCTTCTTGACCTGGCAATGGTTCCAGCTACAAATTAAATAGTCTCCCTTCCACCCCTCACCAAATCATATCATAAAGATTGCTTCCCGCTGTATAAAAAATTATGAACACAGTGTCTGCAGAGTGCGCTGAGAGACCTTATCACCAACCATCTACAGTTGTGAAAGAGAGTCTTGCCTAGAACTTAGATCCTATTTTTCTCCTCTTATCTTATGGTCCATACCACCTGTCAGATGTCAGCATTTTTTCACAGCAGGGCTCTGCCTCCCTTGATGGCCATGCTACTGTTTCTAGGTAGAGTTCACCATGTAATAACCTGAACATGCTGGGTGACAGGAACTGAATTCAGTGCTTGGACCCAAGCCCCATCTTGCCTGCTGCCCTGTGCCCGCCAGCTGCCAATACCAGCTGTTTCCTGTTGTAGATCTACTGCACTACTGAATATTGCAAAATGTTTTTAGCAGGGATAGGAAGTGTCCAAAGGAAGCAGACAGGACGAAAGGAAGGACAGTTCACTCTGGCTGATGGCACTGTAAAAAGAACTGGGAATAATTTAGAAGAGAAATGCCGAAATAGTTAAAAACTTCAAATAAGATGTTGCTGCTGCTAGCTGTGTTCCAGTCACCTCCATAAACTGTATTTCTTTATTCAGATACTTGGAACAATTTCCTTTTATCTTCCTGGTAAGGTGAACTAATGGTAACAATTTCTAGCACTTGAAGTTGTTCTTGGGAAGTTTCCAAGAGACAGCAGTATTTTCAACACATATGTATATGCACGTGTGTATGCATTTCTGCAGAGTTACTAATCTTCTTTCTGAATTTTTATCTGTATATTTATATACATAAACTTTAATACATGCACAGATATGTATATTTCAGAGCTGATTACATTTTTGTGAGGGGCGATATTTAGTTAGAGATTTAGCTCTAGTTTTGGAGTTTAGTCCTGTGGTTTCTCATCTTGCAAATGGGCCCTGTGACTCTATCATAAATTACAAAGAGATGATCACCTCCCCACCCTGTTATTTAGGCCTTGCAACTGAGCTTCTAGGGAAGTAGTAGTTATTATAATCCATTACAATGAAGAAAAATGAGTTAGAAAATAGATGTGATTGACAAAAAGATACTCAACATGTCTGTGGTAGGTTATAATCTCATCTCTTCAAATGTAAACTATAGAAAGTAGGACCTGTATTGTTTTATATTAGTTGGGAAACACAACATGCCATGAGATCCTGAACTAGAATTTTAATGATGTATAATAATAATAATAATGATAATTAGAAACAGAACTAAAAATCTTGACCCCTGCTCCCACTTCCTTGTATAGTTATATTACAAAGTTGTCTAAGGAGTTGTATCAATGATCTTAAATTTATTTGCTTGGATTAGTGCCTGACCCATCTAAGAAAGTGATTCTGCGACCTGAACTGGTATGACATATTTTTTGCTACTTTTCCTAATCTGTACTCCAGAAGTTAGGATCTGTTATCATGTTAGCAATTTAAGAAATATTGTGATAATTGGGACTATGTAGTAAATTGAGTCAAATTCAAAAGGAAGAAATCCACTTCAGGCATCCAATTTGATGCATGAACAAAGAAACTGTTTGTCAAGTTTTAAATATCCAGTGGAGGAAGGAAGGTTTTGTGATTGATATGAAGACTGAACTGGGAGTTGGAAGACCTGGGTTCAATTTGCAGCTCTTCACAGACTTCCTGTGTCACCTTGAATAAGCCATTTACATTTCCCAGTTCTTCTCTTTCCTCCCATCATAAAAGAAATAATTATATCTACTAACATCACAGGAGATTTGTGAGACTAACTTAAGAAATGAGATGAATAACTTTTAGAAGAGTTCTGGCTCTTGGAAGTCACTCTACAACCTCATGTTCTCAATATGCTCAGAGCATTAGACTTCAGAGCACCCTGGAGGGTCTATCTTATCTCCTCTGCATATGAGGAACTATATTAGACTAAGCTGGATGGGAGGGGGTTCTGTTACTTGGTACTGTGCATCTGGGAAAGTTGATTTCTGTTATCTTTACATTGCTGCTGATCTGGGCTGGTGTCATACTTGTGACTCTTTGTAAGTTAAAAGGTTGTCTAGGATGCTCAGGGTATCTTCAGGAAATATAACATTTAAATAAAAGAAAAAATAAATTAGCAATATCTGTATAGGAATATGAAACAACTGGAGGGGACTTGCAGTTTCAGAGAGTTGAAGAAGTTCCTGTGAGTTATTAGAAGTTTGTAATTAAAAGGATCTTCAAGTTTATAATTTTTCCTTTTTATTTGTAGTTGTTTGGCATCAGGATATATTCACAAACAACATATAGTTTGCATGTGTTGGTGCATGTAGCTATTTACACGTGTAAGTGTGTGTGCATGTGTAATGTGTATGCATAAAGAAGTTGCCTCTGAGTGCATGAACTTGTGTATGAAAGTAGGAACAATAATTTTTGTATTGCAGCTGTGGCTGTTTTCAACATCAAAGCGAAATGAAAACAGTAAAAGTAAAAGAAAAGAAGGGAAAAAAAAAGAAACATAAACCAAAACTATTATTAGAGAAGAACAAAGGAACTGATCCCACAGACAGTTTTTCAACAGCTGGCAAGGTTCATCAGCTATTTTTACTGGTCTAGTGCCGGTCCTGTTAACTCTGTCATTTTTTCTGTTTTGTTTTGTGTACACATTTTTTTTCATGAGTATCACTTATGGTTGGATTGATTTCAATTATGCAGGTGTATGTGTTAAGTAAAACCATACTGAATTCAAGGAAGTGCAAAAATCTGTACCCGCAATAGTTCTGCAGGGACTCGTTGCCTTGATCTGCCAGACAGGTGGCCTTTAGATAATATACATTTAACAACTGGTCCAGCATTTCAATTACCCTCCCTGGATTTTGTCATGCTGTAAAGCAGCCCTCCAAGAAAGCATCTTCATTCCCCTCTTGTAGTGAGCTGAGAGAGCCTCAAGACTGCCAGCCGTTGATATTCAGAAATTGTACCGGTCTTCAAACAGTCAAAAAATGACTCAAAAGTCACATGACTAAATAACACTGGGAAACTCCTGTTTTCTTTTGGTTCATTCTTTCTAGCTTGCAGTTCTGGTCTAGAAACTGGAACCTATTTATTTTATAGGAGGAAAGCTGAGATTCTTGCTTAATCATATGACCCCAGGAGCTGAAGCTTAATGGAAAAGAAACAGCAAACTGTCATAAGACTCAGGACGCAAATTACGAGAGTTGGCAATGCTGAAGTCACATACTTCTCTAATTCTGAATCTTGGATTGACTAAAAGAGATGGGCTTTCAGCATCCTGCAGAAGCCATGCATGTACCCAGAAGTGTCATCAATAAATGATTCCTACTGAAGCAGCTTCTCTTCCCTTTATGGGGCTGATGAAAGTATTGTAACTGGTAGCAAAGATTTTTCACTACAAATAACCTTGTTCCAGAAATAGGTTGTGAAGGAAACCTGAGAGAATATTTTTAAGAAATTCTGATTAAAGAAACTTAACTGTCTAAAAGATGGGATCTGCCTATTGGGAGGTAACAATTTAGTTAAGGCTTTGGAAGAAATTCATCACTAGGATAAGGGAATGTAACTGCTGACTAAAGCAGAGTACCACCCATAGGCAGGGTGCAGATAAGTACAATAAAAACTCCTTGGTTAGTCCTTGGGAATATTTTCTAATTATGTCATCTAAAGAAGATATTAATTCACTGAAAACCAAAGCTGTAGATACAGCCAAAAATCAAATCAATACAAGATTGTTTGCCCCATTTTTGATGATATGATTAGTTTGTGACAGGCATATCGTTATTATTTCCCATTGGGTCAGGTTCAGAATTCCCTCTCTCAGCATCTGTTTCTGGCAGTGCAATGCCTGCAAACATCTATCTGGATACAGGTGGGGAATCCAGATACATAGTTTTCTTACACAGTCTCTGTAGGGATGTGATGACCTCCAATGAGTCATTCCTTACTCCTGAAAGCTAAGTAGGAGCTGTCTAATACTAGCCAATAGGATAGACCAAGTGCAGGGACCTGGATTGAGCATTTTATTTCAAACTGCAGCTGCAGCTCCTGGATGCTGGTTGGGCATCTTCACCTGCTTCAATATGGAGCAGAGAGAACCTCAGTGGGAACTTTATTATCTGAATTTGAGTAATTGCTCAAAAGTGAAGACTTGTGCTCAGTGTAGGAGGGATTTAAAAGCATAGTTGCCCTTCTCTGAGAAGCTTATCCCAATCAACAGGGATTAAGCAGGCTGGCTGTGTAGATGAAGGGAACTCACTGCATTCCTCTTTTCTGGGAGCTGAGCCACTGCACAGTTAAAAGTGCAATAGTCATGGGGACAGTATGAGCCCCTAAGGCTGAATGAAAATAATACCAAGCTCGAATTTTCCATCTGCTCAGTACATGATCCTGCCGTTCCTCATTCTGTAAACAGTTGCCTCCTTCAGTCTGGTTGAAAGCCACCATGATTGCTGTGTTCTGCATAGAAGATGGTGTCCATGCTCATGCACCAAGTTCTGCTTGTGCCTCATGAATCAGGCCTTCCTGAGGGGCAAAGGCATAGATAGGTTGTTCCTTGCCTTGCATATGGATCGCATGGAGCTCAGACTGGGCTAGCAGTGGACCTGGTTTACTGAACTAGCAAGAGCAAGTGTTCCTCAGTTCTATCCCCAGGAGCTGGAATGGAATCATTCCTTTCTTTGGGCTACCTTTAATTTATATACACTGAGCCCTTTCAAAAGGACTTTGTTAGATTTTGATCATGACCATTCTTGGGGTGAGTACATTTAGCTTTAGAATTACTTGATAACATGTGGAATAATATTTACATTGGCCTACTATGAGAGGAAAACATGAATGTTTCAAACTGTGTTCCACATGTTTACTTTTTAAATCCTCCTAAGCCAGCTAATTTTTACACTGAGTCTGTACATTCATTACCTGGTATCACACACTCAAAGAAAATGTCTACGGACTAGAGCTAAGAGGTCATCATGCTGATTTCCCTGCACATACAGAATCATTCCCTACAGAAATATTTGTTCTTAAAAGTACTGTTTTGCATTGTTTTAAGTAGCTAATCAGCAGTTCTGCCATGAGTTCCCTTGGGAAAATGTTCCACTGGCTGGTGGACCTCACTATTAGGAACATGACTCTGGTATTTAGACTGGTTTTTTCTTGCATAATTTTGTCCCTTATAATTTATTATTTTATTTACCATGATGTCTCTTTCTCCATGCAAATGAAAGAAAGTCTTTCTAAGTCATCATCAGAGTGCTGAGGAGGTTTAGAAATCATGCTGTGGTTTGTAATAGCTGGGGTTTGGTCATAGATGGCTTGATTTTGTTGCCTACCAGTAGGCACCCTATGTCCTTTCAAGCTCAGTATGGGATCCTGCCTAGCCTCCTGCTGCTGATCCAGAAGGTCCTCCTACATCAGACCTTGCCAGCCTTATGTGAATGTCTCTGATGGCATTCAATACTTGTGTTTAGGCAGCAGAGTTGCACAAAGAGCCCCCATTTTAAGAATGTGAGTCTTCAGGATAAGGTAAGTATGATAAGACTTAATGTGAAGTCTTATGAAAAGTCTTCTTCAATGAGGATTTCATGCTAAAAGGTCAGCATTGGGATCGGCCTTTTTTTCTGGCTAGGGATAATCTGTGGCTATACCTCCCTGGTTTCTACAGGATGGGAGTGATATTAGAGGTGGGATTCAGCTGTTAGACCAAGATATCTAAATGAGCACTACAGTCACCTGGGCCTGGGCCTCTGATTGTATTGGCTACCCCTCACAGTGGGTTTTAGTAGCCTACATAATACCCCTTGCTGTATGAGCTGAATCTCATGGTCAAAATTCAGCTGCTTAGACATACATGGCTGTTGTGATCTGAAATGCTCTGATACATCCAAACTAGTCACACAAGCTGTTTTACCTATAACAGGACATGCAACAGACCCACACATATCTGGAGAGGTTCGCGGAGGTGGTAGAACACCTTAGGCCATCTAAAATGATGCTAAAGACCTATGTTTTACCTATGTTTAGACAACTGAATCTCACCCCAAATTTCTGAAGGATGCATATCAAGATGTCTCTCAAAACTTTCAAGAACTGTATTCATTCAGCTAATGTAACCACACAAGATCTTTCTTTTATTGTTGTGTTTTAATGCCTTTCATTAATGGTTCATTTAACGTACCTAGTTTATAGTAGGACAAATAGAGGTTAAAAAAGAAAATAAGGGATACTCCATTGATACCTAATCCACATATGCTTAAAAATGATGGCCAAAGCAGGGAGCTACCAAGTACATGATTGCAATGGCTCATGGACACCTGGGATATTCATGTTATCATCTGGCTTGGCATCAAGCTTGAGTATCCTCATTAGAAGTGACTTCCTCTCCCCCTGACTGCATAGTGAACCAAACACAAAGCATGGGTGCTCTGAGTATCATCTGAGCTTAAAGTCTAAAAATCAGCAAAGCATCTGACCATCACCTACTGAAAGCAGTTTCAAAATACTGTTCTGGAACTCTGTTTGAATGCTTATTTATGGAAATTAGGCTTCTGCTGTTGTCTTTGTGCAGTACCACAGTGATGAGTCCCAAGAAATGGACTGAGATAGACTCTTCATTGCAAATAACTGAGAAGCAACACAATTGCATATTCAAAACACAAACTAAGATGTCTGCACAGACAAGTAATTCTCCTACTGCTTATTGTCCAACTTTCAGTTGACTCTAATGTAGTAAAAATAATTCCATATGAATAATTTATGTCATGTGTCTTGCAACAAATTTTACTTTTAGAAGATGCTAAATTATTTTTGTTGGATCAATTAATTATTTGAACTTCTGTGAAAATTATACTACATTCAACTTCTCCATACCTCTATGTCTGAGATGGAAAATGCTGAATTTATTGTGTTTTGCTTCACTGTCATGAGTTGCACAAGAATTTTTCTCTGCTATATTTAGATGTGAAGATTTATTTGGGTACAGGTTTTTGTTCCCTCTACTTTAATAAATGATGACAAAATTCATGTTAGTGAAATTTCAGACTTGGGAATGTAAAGCTGATTTGCATGATAACACTGAGTAAATTCAGGAATAACAGTTAACTACCCTTGTTTACTGTTTTAACTAAGGTATATAATCCTTATGAAGGAGAAAAATCCAGTAAACTTATTTATTTGCATATGAGAAGGATGCTACTGATTTACTTATTTTAAGGCAGTGTTTTGCAAACACAGTTATTAACAGAACTAATAATATAATACACCAAGACTTATACCCCCAAATTCAGCGTTACAGTTAGTCATGCAATAATAGCTGTGAAATTAGACTCTGGAATTTTGCCGTCAACCCTAAGACGTAAGGAGCTACCTCTGGTGTAGTATGTGTCTTGTGCTTTACACGGAGGCTTGCAATGCAGATTATGTCTGCATTTCTGCTTACCCTGTGCATTACAAATCATGAGCTGCATCCTCTCAAAATCATAAGATTAAAAAAAATTATAAATCTGGAGTTCTTTTGACTTACCTTCTGTCATCAGGGGTGTTAGCTTTGAAGCCTTCAGGAGTTTCTTCAGGCTTGACATGTTCTTTTTAAAAAGAGAAAACTAAGGTTTGTACTTAATCCTGAGCTGAAAAGTGATTTAAAAAAGAAAAAGAGAAACAAACACAACCCCTTGCTTGAGGGACCCCTTATGAAAACTGTGATGGTCCCCAGAGCTGACTAGGCACCCATCACTCCCTTGGTGTGTTTCACTTGTATAACTGCATATTTGTATTTGCCGTATACACCAGAATACGTTGGAGTGTGCTCCACCATGTTCTGGAGCAATTCAGTGTGTCTCTTTCCATGTTTTTGCATTCCCTGCAGGCAGTAGTGATGAACCTTCACCTCAGTCTGTTTTCTGGGGAAAATGAAAATACAAATTGCCTTTACTTGCATGTTCCTACCAGGAATAGGCTGTTGCCTGCAATTCAGATAACATGGCAGGTCAGGGTTTCCCAAGTGTCATGGTCTTGTTTATCTTTTTTAATCACCTTAGGCATCCTTCATAATCATGGGTGACTGATGTGTACATGACAGCAAATGCAGAAATTTACTTTCGGTCAATTAGCGTGGCCATAAAATTACCAGATGGGTAAATGCAGTTCTTCCCTCGCAGTGCACAAAGGCACTTAGCCAAGCTGGAAAAGGATTCAACCACACCCTGCAGAGCTGAAGTTGTGCTTACATGCAAAACTACTTGTGTGGATGCGACTGCAGAGAAATCAATGTTGAAGCCCTGGAGAAGCAGAGCTGGGGTGTGCCCACTGTCACTCTCATGGCAATAACAGGCACAGCTTCCAACTTGGCAGCTTGTTTCAGCCTGAGCTTCAAACGTTCACTAGAGGAGCTAGCGGAGATTAGCTTTCAGGGTTAGGTCAGGAAAGTCGTTTGCAGTCATAATTCTCTTAAACACAACCCATTCCTGTCCTGTACTTGCACCGCTGTGTACCTGAAGGTTTTGAGGAGGAGATGGGATGAAGTATGAGTATATTCAGAGGGTACTAATGGCAGGAGTGTACACATGTGTAAATGTCTCCAGGCTTTTTCCTTTGAGCCATCATCCTGTAAGCGGTGCAGACGATTTTTTTTGTCCCATCTAATTGGTTTAAACTGATGTGTTTTCAAAACTATATTCCCCAAGACAAAGGAGAACAACTTCCTTTTCCTAACAAAAAAACTTTTACTGCTTCTGCTAAGGGCAATTTTCACAGAAGGCAATTTTCTTGCTGGAATTGCAAGACTTATCACTGTTGTCCTTAGCTTGTTTTCAAAAGCAGAGATTAACAGTACTTTATGTATTTACTGAGTGTTGCTACCCAAAGGTAATGGGTGAGTGAGCACCTGCTGGTTGATATAGTGAGTACTGAAATAAAAATAAATATATTTTTGCACACACCCACAATTGTTCAAAGTATACTGTCTTGTCCGCACATGCATATAAAATTACCGCATATGTAAATATATATTTTCTATATATGCATTATTATTCATAATAAAACATTATGCATATTATAAAAATGTATATTAGTTTCATACTTTCTTTTTAAGCAGGAACTAGTCAGCTTTACCTGAAAATTTGTATGAACGAAATTACAAAAAAGAGGAAGTGGTAAATACAAGAAAGATTGATCAGAGCACTCTTTCTGTCATGATCTGTACCTTGAGCCGTAACTGCTCTGAATGTTGATGAATACTTTTTACTCTACTTATAATCAAAATCTAAATTAAGCTCATAAGAATATATTTACACTGCATTTTTGGTACAGTAGTTTAACTGAAAACATGGATTGTGATTTTTTTTCCTATGTCTGTCTAATTTCTGCATCTTTTTTATGGATAAGTAAGGCAGATGTGTACCTTATATTCTTTAAAAGGAGATGACATTTTCTCCCCTGCACTCGTATTTGCAAAAGGGGGCTAACTGTGTACTGACACTGGCTAAGTAAAGTGGATTTAGAGCTGTGCTGGGTTAATGGTACTGGAACTTGCATGGGATCAAATCCTACTGGTTTTGAACTGATGGGAACAAAACCATGCTCACAGCATAGAAAGCTTGTATTAAACTTTGGTTCAGTAGAAGGTATGGAAAGAATATAGTTTCTTCTTAAAATGATTTATTTAAATTGGTAAACTAGAATTATACTTAAAACCAAGTGTCTAAATGCACCTGTTTAAGTCAGCTTCTTGTTCTCTCAGGTATTTAGGCATTGAATTTTCCCCATTAGCAGCATGATTGACACTGTGGTCCTTACAATAACACATGATTATAACTCTGAAAATAGCAATTACATTAAATGGAAACCAGATGTTGCATGGAATTTGACTCTCTTGGTTTCTCAGTGAAGTAGATGAATTTGTAAAGCAGAAAACCACAATCATTATTCAGATGGATTGTACATGAATTAATGACATAATATCTAAATCATATATGGTTGAAAATAATGATTAACTTCAGCTATCAAGATAAGCTAATGGGAAACAGATTTTTTTGATAAAAAAAACCTAAGGACATGTTCTTTTCAATATATTTTATCTTTACGGTAATAACAAAACCAGACCTTTTTTAACATTTCTTATCCTTCAGATATCAAAGATATATGTTAAAAATAAACTCTTCACAACTTTTAACCTCCAGGAGTGAACCGAACAACCATTTTTGTTGTTTTTCGTTGAAGGTAAGTGCTTTACCTTTTCAGGCTGGAATAAGTTTGACAAAGTCATCTCTCTAATGATAGTGTTTAGTGAGCTTTATCAGAGGTTTAGTTTTTTGGTTTTGCATCTACATAGACTACAAATGTTGTGGTCATGCTCAGTCTGGGCAGCCATGTTCACAACACGAATGCACCAACACACACCCTTTGACAGACTGGCAGAGCAGTGTGTTACTTCACAGAACTTTAATGCATTTATAACAACGAATAACACACACAGATCTCAACCCTCAGTTAGCAGCATCCTAAGTGGTTAAATTTATGAAAGCCTTGGCACATCATTTTCACTATCATGTATTCTCAGTGACATCATCATTGTAAAATTAGGAACTTTCTTTCTCTCTTTCCTGCAGATGTGGAAGTTTGAAATTGCATTCCATGGTCCTGTGCCACATTTCATCAGCGTTTTTCCTTTGCTTTCTCCAAAGACTGGCCACATGTGGTGTGTAGATTGCTGGTGCTGTTTGGGATCTCATATCAAATACTGCTACCTAATCCCAGGCGGGCCTTGGCGGGCCCACACCTGCAGCTGATTGAATCCTCCCGGAGTACAAAGGCCTGATTTACAGCATCAAGGATACAGGGCCTGGTTGCAGCTGGGCTCCAGCAGGAAAAGGAAGTTGTTCATCATCTTGTGTGCATTTCATTAACAATAGTGTACCCGATACGTAGCTTATACAATAATTTCAAATCACTGACAGAGCGCATTATGGCATTTGGCATTAGGAGGAAAAATACTTCAGGATGGGCAAATTAAATGTGAGCGTGAGGTTTTCATGTGACCCAGTGAAGGTCCACACACTGATTTACACTGGGAGGGCTAATCTTGAAATATTTTCTTTCTTTAACTTTATCCCATTTCTTTCCTTTTGTTTGATGAGGAGACTGATACAGCACTGTGAGCCTCAGTGTGTAAGCATAAGGGAAAGCCACTTCAAGTTACAACCCTTTCAGAAGAAAAGCTCTGAAAGAGTACTGAAGAAAGGGATGATCATGGCTACAAACCTATTGTTGTCTTTAAAAACAAGGAACTCATCGTTCAGAAATGAACCTCGAGATAAATTCTGCCCTGGTGCTGTTGGAGCACAGAGACATTAATCTAATGAAATTTTCAGATGCCCAGATCTGCATTAGTTAGCTGTACAGCCATGGGAGGAAAGGAGAACAGTTAGGATGACATTCTTCAAGCCTGGGTGTCCTGCAGTTACAGTATCTACAGTCCCGTGAATTCAGAAGAGGTTGTGGGTACTGCTTCCTGGCAGGACTAATCTTGCACTCCTGGCACTGGTCTAAAAAGTTTATGACTGACTATTCAATGGTTTGGCTCCTCTATAACAGATGATTCTTTACAAGAAATCTGAATTCTTTGTGAAATTGTGTCTTTTGAGTGTTCAGCTCACTTTCCCCCTTTTTAAGATGGCCTGGTTTCATATTTCAACAGATATTTTTTTTTTGACAAAATTATGTTGTTTTCTTCCACTTTCCCTAATCAGAAAGCTTACAAGCAGGCTCACAGAAATGACTGTTGCATATCTGTGTCTTTCAAATTCAAAAGACACAAACTTCGGTTAAACAGTCTCTAAACTGAACTCACAGTCCTTTTTCAGAAACAATTAAGTAGTTTCCTGACTAAATGGTACTATTTACACTCAACAGTCATTGAACTTCTGCAATTGCAGTGTCAAATATAATTTAGATTTGAAGACATTGAGCTGAAGAGTCTTTAAAAAATGCATCTAATATCTGTACAAATTGAGCATAGTTTTGATCCTGCTAGGACAGATAACACTAAGACAATTCAAAACTCTTATTTACCTGGTGATCAGGGAATTAAAAAAGATATCTTGAATGACATAAAGTTTAAGAACTACATAATCATAAATGCAATTTAGATGGGGTGAGATATGCACTCAGAAAATCTTAGTTTATTAGTTTTGTTATAGCATATCATAGGCTAGCATTGTTCTGATTGAAAGGCAAAAAAAAAACCCCATAAAACATTTCTATTTGAAAAAAGACAGTAACTGTTCTTCTATATCAGTTTATTTCATTAATGTGCCACATGAAGTATTTTACTGGAAACAGTTCTCTCTAATTTGTAAATGCAGTTGATTACTTCATTTCTTTAAACAAGAAATAGATTTAAACAATGCAATGTTAAAAGTCTACAAAAAGAAAAATAGTTATTTCTCCAACTCTTATTCTTGTTATCACACCTTACATGTGACAATTGTGTGAATAATATCACATTAATTAGTGTGGTTTACTGAAAGAAATATTTGAAAAGTATGTAAGGCAATACCCAGAAGACTCATTTGGGTAGATAGTTTTAGAGGTATAAATCATAGGGAAAACTCAGCTGTGCCTGTTGGTTTGTTATGAGATTCTCCTTTGCTTCAGTGCTGTGAAATTCTGAAATTACTGACTAAACATTGTTCTTACACGATGTATAACAATGACAATAGGGGTATTGAAGCTCTTTTATGTGTCTTTGAGATGGTTTTCTGACCACATCCCTATTTCCTTTTGCACCCCATACTGAGCAGCATTTTCAGACTCGTTTTCATGGGTACCCAGTTATGCAAAAATTATAACCACTTGATTTACCTTAGCTTCCTCAGCTTTTTTTTTCTGTCATTCTCTAAAGTGTCTCTTCATACATCTGTCCCAAACTTGTCATTCCTTACTGACAAGAAGGTCTGTGCTAGAGACTCAATCCAAAACCTTCAAATAACTTCCTATTTGCTTTTTCTCCCCTAACATTTACTCTTCTTCTCCTTCTCTAATCTAATTAAACTAGTCACATTTAATATTTTTTTCCTCTAGCATGAAGTATGTATGTGGTGTGTTTGTAAGGCAGGGGTAGTTCACCAAGGGTTTGAAGTCAACAGACACCCAACAAGGAACTGGTGCCTCACAACATAAACTCCTAATGTACCTATGAGACACCTCATTGCTCCACCTTGTGAGTACCTGAGACCAGACCCTAAACCCTTGCTGTATCCAAAAAATGCCTTTTATTGTCTGTGGAGACTCAGCTTCTCTACACTGTCTCTTATGCGATTTTGCTCCTGCCCTAGGTTTTGAAAACATGTGAAAATGATAAGAAATAGGAAGACTGAAGAGATTTGTCGTAGATTGGATGTCCTGATTTCACAAAGGGATGAGTATAGGATAAGTTATCTTACGTTTCTGAATCCAGAAATATGAATCTAATTGAGGGCTGGAACACATCCATTGAAATTGTCTGTAAAAATAATTTCCCTTGAATAGTTATCCATACAGTATTGTTGCTGATACAGTTGTAAAAAACATTTAGCACTTTATAATCCAATCTCTGCTCCTATGCAGGCCTGGGAACATAGTCTGCTTAGAAGGGTAACAACTTTTACAAAGTGTTCCTCATGGAAATCACCTGGAAAACTTCCAGGATGGCATTCCAGATGTTATAGTTTTAGCAGTCACAGAAATGCACTGCACTGAATTTCCAGATCCTACATACAGTAAAATGATTGTATGGGATAGCACCTTCACCTTAACCCAAGAGCACTGTTATTGAATTGTTTAGCATTTGATATGCAAGATGGGATATTCTAAAGCTCTCAGTCTTTGCTGGCCTACCTCTGCTCACAGAAAAGCCAAGGGTAAGACCCGAGTTGACTTTACAGAGAGCAGATTTAGACCAATACTGAAAACCTTTGGCAATTCCACATACATTCTCAGATTGGTCATGTACAGTTCACAATTCCATATGTATAGGCATGCATGTTGGTGAAAGGCATTGTTATTTCTCTTTGAACATAGTTTCTTTGCTACAGATATTCAATGAACTGCCCTTTTGATATTTTGGCAAAATCTTTATCTTTTGCATGCCTGTAGTGGTGAAGTTTTTTTTGGCACAGTACACACAACATGATGACTTTAAATAGTGCAGAAATTGCACTGAAACTTACTCCACAGCAGTTAAAGAAAACATTTCATAATGGGTCAATATGTTCAGCTCTAACTCTTATCAGCTTTTAGGCTGTTCCATAAGTAATGTCATCAGGGTTTGAGCCATCTATCAGACAGGCTGTTAGGCTTTTATCTTGGTGTACAGCAATATAAATAACACTGAACCCAAAGCATGGAAAAAGCGTGAAACTTATCTTTGGAGCCATGTCAAACTCAGAGCTTGCATGTAGCTTAAAAAATTAAATTTGCTATATTTGTTTGGTTGTTCATTAATAAAACTTCTAGGAATCCAATGCAGATTCAGTAGCCTACCATGCTAGCTACTGCCTAAAATGCACGTATTAAAAAATGCAGTATCTCTTTCAAGGAATGACTGCAGAAATATAAAATAAGGAACAATGACAAGGATCAAAAAAGCCTGAACAAGACTATACAAAGAATTCTACTACTGTTTCAAGGACCTCAAAGAGTGATTTTTCTGGCTCTTTTCTGACAAGTAGATTTCACCACAATGTCTAGAATTGGTACAGGTGTAGACGTCCTGTGCCTTTTTTATGGGAATTGAGTCTAAATGAGACACAGCACAAAGATATGGTCAGTCATGCACTCTAAGTGGAATCAAGTACAAGAAATGACGGTAAGCAGCTTCTTTGTGTTGCAAACCACTTGATTTAGAGCTAGCTTGGATGTCACCTCATTCTCCTCCTCCCCTTGTGCTTCTTCAAAAAAACTGTGATACGAGGAAAAAAATCTGTTGGTTTACAAAACTTCTTGAATGTAGTTTATTGGCATTTTATTTGGTAACACATCATTCCCTCTCCTGATACTGTCTGCTCTCTTTTTAAAGCCCCCTCAAGCAAGAGAGATATTTCTTTTCAAGTGTTCAGCATAGACAAGTTTTCTAAGGTCTATTTTTTCCAGAAAGAGGGAGGCATTGGAAACTGCAGAGCATACAGGGAAGATCTTAGGAGGAGAAGGCCTATTCCATGTATTTATTTATTTATTTATTTATGATTCTTCAAACATGATTCCTTAATGATGCTAATATGTGAGGATCTTTCCATCCCCTGTAAAGTAACTACACTTTACTTTGGAGAAAGTGTCTCTTTAGAACCATTTCTATATGTAGTCTTTCTCTTCTTGAACATTTCTCCAGAGGTTCATCTTGCCTCCTTTCATTTCAGTTCACAACCCATTATTTTTCCAGCCAAAGACTCCTTTATTTGGTAAGTAGCAGAGCAGAACTTTATCCACATGTTGTCACCACTGGTTTCCAAAATAGCCTATTCAAGTGGGTTGGCAAATTTCAACTAAAATGTGTGTAGAACTGAAAACAATATCTGGCTTCTTGAGTTACCAGACTTAATTGTGCCAATGTATGCTTTCATTGCCTGTTGCTGTTCCACAACTTTCTCAAACATAAACAAAAAGAGTTCCAAAATATTAGAACTTTCCAGCTTTGAGAAAGTTGTTTTCTTCCTCAAATCTGGTAAGGGATTTTCTAGCTGTCAAAGAATGGAAAAAGTGTTCAAAAATATTTTCTCTACCCAACTGCCTTTTAATGCTTATTCCGTATTGCATTTTTACCTATCATGTTGTTGATGCATTAGAACATACAGCAGAGGGTAGCTGCCTACTGCTGACCACCTCCATGCAGAGTCTGTATTGGCATAACTGTCTGCCACCACAAAACTGTGCCAAGATGTAAGCAGTCACAGGCCAATAGTCGGGTGCCCTCTTCACACATTTAATCACAATATATTTATGTATGCTAATTAAGAACAGGTAATACATTTTACATTGTTGTATAATACAGTAGAATTGAGCTTGAAGGATTTGGAGAATAACATTTTAATGCTATGAACTGTGTTGAGCTTGAGAGTCATTCCTGTAACTACCTGCTATTTACTGTGGGCTCCATGGCTCCAACATACCATTAGACATGTGCATATGAATGTACTCACACATGTTTTGTTCAAGCTTCATAAACTATGTTTCATAAAACTAGGTAGAACACTCTACAGGAATGAAGATAACAGTGCACAGCTGTGGTTTAAATTTCATTGTTTAGCGGGAAAAAATTATTGGATAAGAGCAACATAAAGATGAGCCCAGAAAACTCCTTATCCTAGTGCTATGCAGGAATTCATTTGATTTTTTTTTTTATGGCCAAGATTTGGTGTGGTATTGCTAGCTTTTCTCTGCAAATGCTTATCTCTATCAGTGATGCTACAGAAGAGCAAAATAAAATGCCATTACCCATGTAAAACTTGATTTATTTTAATGATCCCAGTGAGTAGGGGTATGGTTCTCAGGTTAAGCAAAGCACTAATTAAAACAGCTGCTCTGCCCTGTTTGCTTCAGTTTCCTAACCACTTGGATTCTTCTTTATTACCATTGTTTGGAGAATTTTTGAGGCTTGAATTACGAGGGTGTGGATTAGAAGCTAACTACCCTAACTGCAACATCTGTAAACTCTTAATTTCTGCTACAGCAGGTGTCAACTTTTCCCTAGATGACTGTCATGCTGTTGTTCTGGTTATACGTAGCCTTGTCAACAAGCTGTTTGTCAGCTGGTTCTCTCATGTTTCCTTTCCTTCATGACCATTGATCAAACCAACAACTGGAGAGGATCTAGGGTGGAATTCCCTTTAGTTCTGTGCTGGTTGATTTAAAGTGTAATCAGACAGGTCTGAGAGCAAGAAATGGCATTTGAATAATTGTGAATGACACTGTCTTTTATGATACTATATTTTTCAAGGAGCTGCAAATTGTACTGCATTGGAACGTTAATACATTGGAACTAACTTGACTTCCTACTTAGCAAAAGCCATAGGAATTCCCTGGATGTCTGAGTATATATTTCACTAAAAAGGCCAATCTGATGAACACATTTCCAGTGATGTAGAATCTACTACTACTCTTAGTGCGTTGTTCCTTTAGTTAGTGATCCTCACTGTAATTTCATGCCTGAGTTGTATTGCTCCAGTTTCCAGCTGTTGGAAGGCATTTTATCTGCTAAAATACTATTCCCTTGCCTAATGCTATCAACTTTCTTTTTTTTTTTGAAGATTGTAGAAAAATAATTTCTTATTTTTTTGTCTTCTTGCTATGCTCACCACAGCTAAGCCCTAGTGCCTTGCAAGAGGCATGTTGTCCAGTTCTTTAAAAGTTCTCATGACAATGCTCTGAACTATTATCAAATATCTCCATCCATATATTTTTGAGCATGCTTGGTTAATGACTAGCTGTGAGACTTTCTTGAGACATGCCATGGAACAAAGAGTCCTGATGAGAGGCAGAGTATGTTAACACGGGCTCAGTGCCACACTGATAGCTGTGTGCTTAGCTAACAGTGAGTTTGTTCCAATGCCTGTTGAAATCAGTGGCCGAGCTCCCATCAGTTTCTCTGTGTTCTGGAACAGGCCCACGTTTTTAGGACTTTACAGATTTTTTAATAAAAAAAGTACTTTGTGAGACTTTATGTCTGATGTGAATCTCTATTTAGTCCCAAGTGACTTCTTTCTATTACCATTTTGAGTATCAATTCCAAATAATAAATAAATAAAGAATGATTAGTAAATCTGAGATGAAGCCATCACTTTCTGCTTGGTTTTCCCATCAGATAAAAAATTCAATTTCCAGTCTTTTAACTCTTTTTTTTTTTTTCCGATTAACCATTGATTATTAACTATTTGTTAATGGTTTAGTATTTCCACAGCGATTCTGATTAACCTTCTCGAATCTCAGCCTGATTTACCAAAACCTGCCCCAAGCTCAGGGTCTGTGCTAATGTCGAGGGAATCTTTGCTTGCTCTCAAGTTTAGTGAGCGAGGAGTATCCTAATACTTTATTAGCACTGTGTGGAAATAAGAAACTAAATGTGCAAATAAGCACCAAAATTGGATCAAATTGCAGTTGACTAGTCAGAAACTCACAGGTAAGAAGGGCTCACCTGTAAGATGAATAGGATTCTCTGGTTCTTCCATGTCGTCAAATTCTGGTGCAGTTGTCCACCCTGCATAGAAAGCCTTCCCAGTGCTGGACGCAGTGCACTGCCCATCTGCTCTCACCAGGGCCCCGGCAAAAGAGATGAGAAACTGATCTAGAAGTTGCAGAGATGGAACAGTGTTGCGCAGTGCCTGTTGCGGTAACTCCCAAGGCAGAGTAGGCTAACCCATGCTTGGCACCCCTCCACTGCTCCCTCATGGCTTCAAAGTAGCAGTTGGCAGCGGGAAGCCACCTTCAAAAGATGCTGATGTTAGTTCACAGTTTCCTACAGCTGACTGTGCAGGTAAACTCTCCCTGCCTGCATGTGTATGCTCCAAAGCCTGTTGAATTCAGTGGCCAGACTCCCACTGGTTTCTCTGGTCTTTGGAATAAATGTTCAGGGCTTTTATGCTTTCGAATGGCCCCATGCTTTCTCGGACTCCAAAGTTTCTGAATCAGTGTATTCAGTCTGTCTCTATTTCTGCATGTTTCCATTCTTCTGAAGGAAGCAGAAGATGGAATATGAGCTGGACTGTGTGCTTACTATGTGGCAGTTAATGCATGTGCCACAGATTGGACATTGCTGCTGGAATAAAGGAAAAATAAGGGCAACTTTATGACTGTAAGAATAATGTAAGTCAAAAAAAGTGCCAAGAAAATCCAAGAATAAAATTCCAGGGATCTTTTTTAACAGAATATGAAATCTCAGTTTGAAAACACTTTGATACCTCTAACAGATAATTTTCCATTTTCCTTGTAATTGCCTGGAACAAATAATCTATTTGTTCCTATTGCTCAGCCCTTTCACAACCCCAGGTCAAAATCACATAACTGCTGGAAGAACTCTTGATTTTTCTTAAATAGGTTCTCTATTAAAATCTACCTCATTGAAGGTGTAGTAAACTGCTCAAAACCCAAAGAGGCAAAGCAAGGAATCAGTGTGGAGGTATGTGGGCCCATCTATTAGACTGCACCCTGGAGTTTAATCAGGCTAGCTACAATGACATTACTGACCTTACATTTTTATCTGAGGGTGTCCTCCAGCTTTTCTTAATTCACTAAAGATCACACAGTATGTTATTCTTTGACATCCAATATCTATGATAACACAAGACTTCTGCTGTCCTCACAGAATATTTTCTTTATCAACCATCGAAAAGCAGGAAATCTATAGGAAAATTCAGAAAAGCAGAAAAAACTTGATAAATAGGAGTCTCAACTTGTTTCTGTGATGAATTGTCTCCAATAACCTGGTAAGTAGGGTCATTCAGTGCATATTTCCATGATTAACTCAACTTTCATTTTAGCTTTGCAGTTCACCTTTAAATATTTAGTTTGGTTCCTGTGGACAAATGTTGATGTTGGCTCTCTTGTCAGACTGATGAAAATGTTACACAGATGTCCTTTGGTGATCCAGTACCACTAAAAGGCCTGCAAATTGCTAAATGATGAACTCTCTTTCTCCATCATTCTTTTGGTTGGTGACTTTAGCTTAAGATCCTTTGCTACTCATTCTGTGTGCTTGCCTAATGTCCCTGCTCTTCCTTAATGCAGTAACGTCTGTCCGAGTATTCTGTTTGCTGCACAAAACTGGCTGCATTACACTGTTCTGAGAAGACTGCATTTTACTGGTCACTGATTAGAACACACGACAATGTCCTACGTTTTCTTTAGAAATATGGTATCTCAGATGTTAAAGCAGATACTTCAGCAGTTTTACTGGTAGTTCATAAAGAGCCCATCCTCTAACAGAATACCAGTGGCTCAACCTCACATGTCATTTCAGGAAACCTAATTTAGTCTGCACAAGAATACTATCTCTCAGTCAGGTCTTTCACCTTTTTTCTCCATCCTCCACACCCCCCACCCCTGGAAAATGTGAAATCGTCTTTCTTCTCTTTGGTTTCCATAGCTGACTTGGTAACAAAGGCACTGTAAACTCTAACCCTTTTCCCTGACTGGTCATTTGAGGAACGTTCTGCTGCACTCATTTGAACTAGTCTTTCAGTGCTTTGGAGGATCCTCAAGCTGCAAGGCTGAGAACAAATAGGAGAGAGAGCAGTATTCACAGTAATTTAGATGTCTAGAGTTAGGAGACTGCTTTCCTCAGCTCGCTTGCTATATAGCATTAACCCATCATATTCCCACCTTATTTATAATGCAGATTGCTGTCTTTAAAGGGGAGGCTAGAATTTAGGACATAATTGCATTCAAATACTTCACCCATCACATCACGGCCACACATCCAGCTGCAGAACACTTGAAAGAATAAAACTTTTGATTAGCACTTATTATACAAGCGGCGAAGCTACTTTATCACAAGGATAAGACTGAGTCCCTCAAGGAGAGAGCACTTCTACATAATGCTGTCTAAAGCCCACTTGCTCTTACACTCTTTCTTAAGAATAGGCAAGGGGGAGTCAGGAGACCTGTCTCTTCAACACTGTCCTGTTGCCTAAAGATCAGCTTTGGTTTTGACCCTTCCTTCAAAATCCAGAACTCTCACTGGCACTCTCTTGACACTTTCTCGTTGGGATATGAGAGCTCTATTTTCTGAAATGAAATTCCCTTTGCCCCCTATATGCTTTTTTCATCTTCCTTCAGGCTCACGTGGTATTCAATCTATGCCTTACTGCACTGAGGTACTTGAACTTGGCCTGTAGAAAGCTCAAAGCTTGAGTAAAATAAAAAACAGAAATCCCAGCCATTTGGTGTCAGTAAAGTTCTTATGATGCAACTCAGACACAGAGTCAAATATACCTTTTTATTTCTTTAAACAATTAGACCAACTCAATGTTTAGTCTTGCCCATCCAGGTGAGAAATAACTTTCAGTGATTTGGATTCTGTACACTATAATTATTCAATGCACGAGAACACTTTTCAAGGAATTTATTGATTTAATGTTGTCATCTATGAACTATTTTTTAAAATTCTCAGTAAAACAAAGTCTCCCATGTCCTGAGCACCGCACTTAGCCAAAGATGCAATGATATCATTTCACTTAGCAGCTAGATAGGGTGAATGACAGTAACCACAGTGAAATTTTTGATGGATGAACGTGGTTTCTTTTCACCAGCTATAGTTTCTTCAGTATCTCTGGTGGTCTTTTACATGCCATTTCCTAATGTCTTATGGACAGCTTCTGAAACCTAGAGTATTATTTCAATTCTTTAGGAAAGCTGTCCTAATTTTAGTGGGTGAAGTTTCATTCCTTTAGTGCACCTAACATTTTGGTCTTATCTACACTGCACAACAGAGCACTGTGCTTGCAACATCTCAGCTTACACTAAAAGACCTAGCATGTCCACAGGGCATGCTACATGGTGCCACTTAAGATACCAGCCCAGCTGTAAGAAGCACAGCAGCTTGGAGGTATGGCTATGTAATCCCTGAGCCGAGCCCTACTGATGCAGCTGTAGCTCAGGGGATTGCTTGTTCAGAGCTACTTTGGTTAGTTCTTCCTGCACTTGTATTGTGTGGTTATAGAAATATCCCAGTTCATGGTAAGTCACGGGATTTTGTACTGTTATTCAGTTAATTGTGTTGCGTTTTTCTCATGTGCTGATTGAAAGTTAACCTTGTGTTGATTAATTGATACAAACAAACCATAATTAGCATTGCTCCAGAGGCTAACTTTCATTGCTGGCAACACGAGGTTTAACTTCATTCACTTTCATGGACTAGAGCCTGCTTATGTCAACACCGACTTGGGCCTCAGAGAATGAAAACAATAGAGTCATACAAAGTAGAGTGGTCTTTTTCTATCAGTATATTAAATAAAGGATAATATTAAGTTTGGATAGTGGATAAAGTTAAGCTATGCTAATACTTATAATCAACTACTACTCTGTTGAAATTAGAAATCATGCATTCCTGAGGTTTCTAGCTATTTTTCCTGCCAAGAACACATAGCGTTTCTACCAATTGCATAGTAAAAACAAGAGACAGACTTTCTTGCCCTAAAGCAGTCAGCAGTTACTGTAAGTTCACCTTTAAATCATGGACACCTTAGTTATTGATAATTTAAAAAATACACAGAGGGTGGAGAGATACTGCTTGATAAAGAGCGTTGAAAGCATTATGTAGTTTGAGAAAGGGCAACTGAACACTGTTTCTCCGTCGTGTCAAAAATCTCATCACAGAAAGTAGCAGGGAAGTGAGTAAGCCTCTTTCTCTTCCTCTCTCTTTCTCCCTGTTTCTCATTACTAAGAGGAAATTTGCCTGCTCCCTCTGAAACTGTCACCCTGTCAAACTGAAAATTGTCCATAGGTGCTGGGCTGTGGATGCTGTGAGCACACCTTGGGGGCCTGCGTGCTGGGTTTGGTGGAAGTATAGCCTCTTGGGCGTCACCTAGACTAGAAAAATTGAGGATCAGATTAGACAATCAGAAACACCGGTGGGATTTCCATCCTTAAACATTTTTCAACACTTAGCTAAACAAGGCCAGAACTGACCTGATCTAGTGATGGGAATTGTCCTGCAGGAGGCTGGGCTGGATGGACCAGCCAGAGGTCCCTTCCAACCAAAATTTCTGTGAGTCTATCAACTTATACTTGTACAGGCCTCAGTACAGACCCATTATATTAATGCACTTTCAGCCTGGATATTCTCTAGAATAAAGTTCACAATGGAAAATACTTTCACATGTAGTGCAGCACATCTAATGGAAGATCGTACTAAAGTAGCTACTTTCCTCTAATTACGACATTGCAAAGACACCATTACAGTAACAGACAAGGTTAAAGAATAAAACTTATGTTAAAGAGCAAGACTTCTCCATAATCTTATGGTTTATCAAATCTTAGGAAAAGATCCCTATGCCTACTCTTCCTCTGTTTCCTCTCCCTGCAGTATAGTAGGAATGGCCCACATTTTGTATCTGGACATCGTATTTTTATTGATTGTTCATGGCAAAGGCGATACTGTACAGTTGCTATTTTACTTTTAGATATACTGTGCCAATGCCTGAACCTCATACGGGATTTAAAAACTCTTCTTTGGGTAAACCACTGGTTTCAAGGTACTTGTAAATTTACTTGACCTTTGTGGGCAATGTGGAGCAAAACATCATTCTTTTTAGCACTGAGAATGGACTTCCAACTCAGACCTGATGCTCAAAAATTTTTCAGAGGCAGAGTGCCCTCCTTCTGTTATAGCAAATAATTTAGAAGGAAATGTTTGTTCAATTATAACCTAAAAAGACTGTCAGCTTTCAGAGCTAAAGCACACAGCTGACCTTCTAATTGGGAAGTGCTAGCTTATATGTCGAGCCAAATAATGTTAATTTTTAGTGCTCCACCCAGGTAAAAATACCTTTATATTGTGTATATTTTTTCCACTTACTGTAATTAATAACAACTTACTTTTAGTCAGTTTCTTTTGCCCTAAAGACGTAAACAGCTTTATGAACTTATTATTAAGAAATAATGGGCTTTCCATAATTACAGTGGTCATCAGCTTCCATTGCAAGGCTTTATTTTTGCCACCTTATAACTTTCACCTGGAAAAAAAAAACAAACAACCCTTGGCCTGATAATTGCTGATTTTACTCTGAAGGCAAAGAAGAATTCTTCTGTGGAGTGTGATGAAAAGCCACCAAACCACACCTGAGTTACAGGCCATTAAACATCACCCATATTTCAAATTTTGGAATTTGGCTTGAACTTTATGTTTGACACCTTCCTTCTTATGAAAAGTGTTGTTCAATCTTTAATGATGAATGGTCAAACTCTGGACCTTGCACTTTACGTCCCATGTGAAAGTGGTACCTCTTGTAACGTATTGTACCTTGATTTAGAAGTAACATAGTGCCTTAGAGTTATGGCTGCAGCTCCCATCCACACTACTGTAAATCCTGAATGGCAATCTGTTTAACCATGGAGGTATATGTCAGTGCAAAATTATTTAACTACATCACTAGCACTCCTTATAACATGATTTACCCAGTGCTTATCATACCTGTCTGAATTATTGTTCCCCTTTTTTTTCCTTTCCTATTGGTATCTTGTCTCATTTTTTGACCTGTCAGAAGGTGAGTGATTTACTGATTTTTGTTCCCCAAATGATTATTACTTTATTCTTTTTTTATGGGTTTTGAAGATTACCATGCAATCCCAGAATCCAGTGGGGATTTCCACTTCCTCTAGTATAATAAGGCAAAATACAGAATTGTTCTAGACCTGGCATGAACAATAGAGCAGAAACCTCCATGTCTCTCTGCGGAAGATAACAACAGCTGGTGAAACAGAACAGCCATCAAGGAATAGGAACCTTCTTCAGTAACATATTTATTCTAAGAGGCTTCTGTTCTCTTTAGTCCCTTTTGTCCTAGTATTTCTACCACAGACACTCACTGTGGTATCTCCATACTGATGTCTATATTTTGCACTAGCAATTTGTACAAGCAGTTTGCACTCCCATTGTAGTCAATGGAAATTGCAGCCAAAAGAGTCCTAGCCATGTATTCATGCTAAGAGCAAGAAACAAATTTAGGGTTAGATTATAATTTTATAGGTTCAGTTATTAGGGCCAAGGAAGGTAGCTTTGCTGTAGTATCATAAAACCATAGAAAAATCCGGGTTGGAGGGGACCTGTGGAGACCATGTGGTCTGAAGTTCTGTTGAAAGCAAGGCCTTAGGTTAGGTTATCTGGAGTTCTATGAAGCCAAGTTTTGAATGTTTTCAGAGAAGGAGACTCGACAACTTCTTTGAGCAATGTAACCCTAAGATTTATTGTTCTCATGATGTTTTTTTTCCTGTACCTAGATGGAATTTCCCTTAAAGCCACTTTCTTGTGTTTCTTATGTCCTGTCACTGTGCATCCTTTAGATGTACATTCATCTTCTCTAAAACTGGCTTTTAGGTATTAAAAGGCTGTGATTAGATCCTCCTTAGGCTTCCTCTTCTCCAGGCTGAACAAACACAATTCCTTCACTCTTTTGTCATATGTCAAATTCTTCAGTCCTCTAAACATCTTGGTAACCCACCACTGGACCCTCTCCAGTTTTCAATGTCTCTCTTACATTGCAGGGACCAAAATGGATACAGTATTTGAAATGTGGCCTAACAAGGGTTGAATAGAGTTCGTAATCACACTCCTTGATCTGTAGGTTGTTCCCTTGCCTGTACAGGCCATGACGCTGTTAACTTCACTGTTCCCAGTGCCCACTGCTGGCTCAGGTGTAGCTTGCTACCCACCAGAAATCCCATGGCCTTCTCAGCAGAGCTGCTTGCCAGCAAGTCAGAGCCCTGTCTCCACCCAGGTGTAGGACTTTACATTTATCTTTTTAAACCTCAAGGAGATCTTGTTGTCACAATCTTTCAGCCAGCAAGCTCTCTCTGTGTGGTGAGTTTTTCTTCTGGTACTTAAACATCTCTCCCCATCATCTGCAAACATGATAAGGGAGTCTTCAGCTCTGTGATCCACACTGTTAATATAGATACTGAACAGGACTGAACCTACCATTGGCTTCTGAGGAACTCTGCTTGTGACTGGCTGCCAGTTCAACTCTGAGCCATTACCTACCACCCATTAAGGTCAGCATTTTAGCCAGTTTTCCACCTGCCTTATGCCTCATCTGTCCAGTACATATCTTACCAGTTTGTCAAAATGGATATTTTAGGAGAATGTGTCGTACACCTTGCTAAAATCAAGGTAGATGACATACAGAGCTCTCCTCTTGCTCACTAAGCAATTTTTTTTTTGCCCTATAAGGAATAAGATCGGTCAAGTATGAATTATGCTTGGTAAATCTGTGCTGTTTTTTTCCCCGTCATGACCTTTGCACCATTCATGTATCTAGAAATACGTATCATGAGGACCTGTTCCATAGTTTTCTCAGGGACTGAAGTGAGGCAGGCTGGTCTGTGGTTTCCTAGATCTTCCTTTTCGCTGTTCTTGTAGACAGGCATGTTATTTGCCCTTTTCTAGTCACCTGTGACTTCCTCTGATCTCCACAATCTTTCAAAAATGGTAGAGAGTGGCTTTGCAACGATGAAAAGCAACTCTTAGTACCCTTGGATGCATCCCATCCAGTTCCATACACTTGCATATGTCAAATTTGTACAGATGGTCACCATCTCGACCCTCCTCTACTATTCATGGTTCACTATTTGCTTTGATTTACTTCTTGACACAGAGACTTAGGGGATGACTTTATCTGTGAAGACTAAGACAAAGAAGTTTTATCTATACAGGGCTTGTCGCAAACAGAACCTAGCCTCTAGAGGTTATTGCAATGCAAATAACAGCAATAGCAGTGATTTCATTACACCTCACAAAGTAAATCAAATTGCTATGCATTAGTAAGTTGCTGAAGGAAACAGTAATTTTACTTTTGGTGTCTGCATATATGTGTCTACATTTGAGCTAGTCATTCCAGGCTTCTTTTACTATATTGGAGAGAAATAAGTAGTTTTAGAGTGATTCACCTGACTTACTTTAGACATCTACTAAAGGATGAGATTATTTGTGCCTTGCATTGACTTTATTTACTAGACTGGTCAGTGACTAGCTCAGACACAGATGTCTACAGTTGTGAGAGAAAACCCCACATTTATCCACTCTTAGCCTGTGCCAAGTGTGAGGTAAAATTCTTACTCCAGCAGCAGAGAAAAAGGAGTAAAAACCTGACTATGATCATGTGGTGCAGCTCAGTTTATGCCCAGAAACCTGGTAGGTCACATTAACCCTATCATACACCTGAGCTTTCAGTGGCTTCAGTTCTAATTTTTCAGCAATGCTGGGCTGAAATCAGCTGGACAATGGTAGAACTATTAAATAAAACAATAAACTAAATGGTTAAAGTCAACAAATTTAAAATGCAGAGGAGAACAAATAGAAAGTTATTTAGCTTCTAGAGCCAAATAAACCTCTTGGGCTTCTTCTAAAAGTTTTTAAAGAGAGCAGTGGGTCTCATACCAGTAGCAACATAGTGCTTCCCAACCAGCACACCTACTGTTGAGCATGATACTGGAAAAAAATCAGCACCTTTAACCTCAGCTGGGGCAGCTGCAGAACAGATGGAGACTAGTGTTGCTTGACTCCTCCTCCACTTCTAATTAACCTGTACAAAGGGGAAGGCAGTCATAAGATCCTAAGTGAAAAACCCTGTGTCTCTGTTAAGGCCTTTTCTCTGTAAGAGTGGTGAAAAGCTGAGAGAGGTCTTTATCTTAGCAGGTACAACTCCTGCCTTTCAACACAGAGACCACACTTCATGTTTAAAGGAGCTGCTTACATTAATTCAATGCATCTCACCTCAAAACCTAATGCTGTGGCCTAAATTAAAGAATGACTTTACTCTCAATTCTCTTGTCAGCTGAGAATCTCATATTCAGGAGAAACTTCAGCTGACATAATAAATTCTAAACTCATCTGTAGATAGACAGAGGCCACAGAATCTGTGCTGACTGACACTGTAAGTACTGAACTGTAGAAGCTGTGAATCTGTACATAATCTGGCCCGAGACCTTCTGCCAGTGTAGTGTTCTATACAAATACATATGTGCACATACGCATATATATATGTGTGTTCTAAATGCTTGCAGTATAATATAGTAAGTCTACAGCAGAAATGTATTTAAAAAATTCCTGTGTAACAGAGGCAGAGCTGACTAAATATTTAACTTGTGTATGTGACGAATGATAGCCATTTGCACAGCCATAAATTCTAATATCCATGAATGGAGGTGGATTCTCATCCAATTTCTCATTTGCTCTTTATAGTTTTATTGTTATTTATTCCAAGATGGAGCTTTTTGAGAATGGGAATCACATGCTGAGACACACTTGGTGATTCAGAAGTATAAATTTGCAGATCTGAAGAACTTATAATCCCTTAAAACAAAAGAGAAATAGAGTTTTGGGAATGGGAATGTAAGAAGTGAGCAAGAAGAATTGCTTGCAAATGTCATGCTATTGCCATGCTTTAAAAAAAATACATAAATCACATGAATTAACCTTGTGTCATGTCGATGTTTTGGCAGTTGACTTAGTCAGATGCTTATTTAAAATAAAATTTTTAAAAATGTGGTTTTAAAATAAATGTAAAAGTTAAGAAAACACATCCGGATTAATAATTACAGATGGTGTCAGCGGGAAAAAAAATGCTTAGCAGGTGTTGCCCCAGCCAATATTCTGACATATTTTATGTTATTGCCCAATATAATAACATTAGACAACGACATCGCCATACCACTTCAGAGGTGCAGGTTTTCATCAGAGAGTCATTAAATACTGGATTTTCTCAGTGTCGCACAATTGCAGAAACAGTTGTGTTGGATATTTGTGCTGATCCACTGAGGAAAGTGTCAGTGTTGAATGGCCCCAAAATGTCCTGTTCTTTAACTATATGAAGCATGCAGAGGGTTGAAATTTAAGCCTATGTCAGCTGGTGAAGAATCAGCAACAATTTTTTTTTCTTCTTTCTGAAAAAAAAAAATCATG
>VYZV01026070.1:33185-44018 GCA_013401275.1 Pandion haliaetus | reverse complement strand
AAATTGCCCTGGTCACCTCACTCAACAAGTCACCTAACAGTCAAGTGCAGAGTAAATTTCCTGGCATTGATGGAATGTCTACAAAAAGGCCTTTGAAAGATACATAAAAAAAGAGAGTAACTAGTGCTTTATTTGATTGGCTTAAACAGAACTGGAATACACAGCAAATTCAGAAGGAAGTGCACTGGTTTGCATAAAGACGAGACAGACAACTGAAAGGAAAGTATTTAGCTGAAGGAAGATTATTACTGCAGCAAGGATGACAACTGAAACCAATCCTGTTTAAATAAAATCAACTTTCCTTGCCTATATGACCTTAGCTGCTCTACTAGATGGTTTCTTCAGTACCTTTACAGTCCACTATTCCAAACAACAGGCATGCACTGCCATAAGTAGTACCTTCTACATCATGAATACTTCAATTATAACAAAAATATTTTCTAAGTTTGTTTTTAAATAGGAGTAAAGATAATTTATTTTTAAATGGTTCAGATGCTTGGTTTTGCTTTTCAGAAAGTTTCACTACAGGTAGAAGTAAGTGAGCAGATACGACAAACTAACAAAACTAATTCTCCTTCTAAATCCTAGAAAACCCCATAAACTGCAATAAATGTTCTTAATTTTTATTGGACAAAAGAAAACTCATCAAATATTCCTTGAAAAGTTCTGTGTTACAAATATGGTCTGAAAGCAGTATTCATCCAGATTTTGAAAACTGGTTTAGTACCCAGATCAAAAGAAACCCCTCACAACAACAAAAGCAAGTCTTAATATTGCTTTTATTCAGTTCTCAGTTTGTGGACTAGAATTTGGCATTTGTGCTACTATCTCATCTAACACTCTAACGTTCGTATTGATCAGCTAAAATTAATGCAAAATTGATTCAACATTTATCAATACAGAAATAATTTCTCTTTTAAAGAAAATAATTCCAAGGATGAATTTACACGAGCTTAATAGTGTAATACCAGCAACAAGTCACAGGAAAGGAAACTTAACTTTCCTTAAACTTTCAGTTGACCTTAAACCTTTTCAATACTTCTGCAATATATAACATAACATAGTCTTTTCAACACGTGACTGTTTCCAAACCAAGCTCTTGCCAGAACCAAAATGTCACAAATCAAAACAGGTGCTATTGGAGTTACAGACAAAAGAACATTCAGTGCTGTTTCAGGACAAAAACTACATCACCAAAGACCACACCTGAAGCTCAATTTCTGACAGAGTTTCTGGTTATTGCTACTCTTTTGTTACATCTTATCTAGCATAAGCATCTGTTCAGCAATGCTTACAAACAACAGAAAAGATTAAGACCTGAGGGGTTATGGGGTTGGGGGAAGAGGTTCTAGAGCAGAAAGGCTAAAAAGAAAACTTTAAGCTACTATATTATCCTGTATAAACCTTATCAAATCTGTTTTCAGGATATACTTCTGTATACATTTCTGAACATGCACCCCACAGTCAAAGCAAGCATTTTTTGGTCTTTGATTAGTCACCAGAAGGTGCTCTTAAAACATTAACCTGAGCTTCAATCACTCCTGACCTCAACTCTGAGGACAGCATTGTGCAGAGGACTGTTAGTGGGTCATTATACTGGAACATATTATAGTTAAAGCAAAACTCAAACTAATTTTAGCATGGCTTGTTTTTCAGTAAGGAAGCTGAAGGGTTATCATCAGCCTAAAAAGAGCCGGAGGGCTTGTTGAGTCATCCCCAAAATAAGCTTTTTATTCAAAATTGCAAAAAACTAAACATTTATTTGGACGCATACTCTTTATCAAAAAGAAAAAATGGCTAAAGAAAATTCCAAAGAGAGGAAAATTACTCCAAGACTAGACATATTTTACAGCATCTCAAAATATACAATTAGGAAGCTAATACTTCATTCATTGCTTTAAGAGACAAAAGTTTAAAGACATGGGATTTAAAAATATAGCTATTTTGATAAACAACTTGTTTAGGGGAAGAAATGAAAGGCAAAAAAGTGTTCATCAAAACATGTGGTAGCTTAGTTCCAGTGACTATATAAATTAAGGCCAATAAAGTATATTGAGTAAATAAATTACATATTTGTGGAAGCAGTTTTATTTTGATCCGTGAATTTGCTCACTTTTGTCCACTGTTCATAAAATCCACACCTGCGTTTATACTTCCAACACGTGTATTCCCCAAAATAGCCAGATGTGGACAAGGCCATATAAAATGCTACAGCCAGAGACAGAACAAGGCACGATCTTCTACAAAGGTTATTTTGCTCTACCTCTGCATCCCATCCAACCAAGAATGAAGCAGAGCCCCTTTTCCCTTGATTTCTCTGTCCAGGATGGAAGCCAGACATGAGCTGTAATGCAAACGCACTGACCCGGTCAGCTGCAAGCGGCCAGCACAGCGCAGGCTGCACCACTCCCACCCCCCATCAAATAGCATTCAACCACCTTGGGGAGTTTGGAGTCAGATCCAGAGTGACCGTAGACTAGGATCATCTCCTGACCAAGGGAGACACTCTAGTTCAGTTTGGGTTTGTCTCGTTTTCTCCCCCTCAAATAACTAGCTTAATAAAGCAGCTACTTTTTAAATACCAGGTCTAAAAGTTATCCGTATATACAAAATTCAGATGGCAAGTTCTGGCCGGATTTTGGGAATTGCCAGCCTAATGTCAGCTTTTGCATTTAGTTAGAAAATAAGCTAAGCCTCTGCTTATAATGTCACTGGGAATACAAGTTTTTAATCTCTTTACATTTTAAAATGCTTTTTCTTGAATCACCCTAAGGATCCAAACGTTCTGATTCATAGAAGTTCTTAGCCTGCAAATCCATTTACTAATGATAGGATTATATAGCACATGTATATCATTTTACAGATGATATTTTTAGGGAATTTTAACTGACAGGGCTGCTTTAAAAAGCTTTCAGTTGCTAAGTGAGCTCTATGGAGATATTTACTCATATTTCTTGAATTTCAATTACATACCCTGAACTACCTCAAAAACTTGGAGAAATCTAAAAATTTTACGAAGCTTAAAAATGGACATAGTCCTTGTCTCAGTTACTTTGGTATAAATCTGCAAGAGTCACCTGTTGTTACAAAGAAGATGCAAATACTGTATCATTGTTTCAATCATACTAATGATCAAAAAAAAAAAAAAGAAATCATTCACAGCAGAATGTATCCACTCTTCAGATAATAAAATCTCACTTCAGAATCGTATTTAGGCTAAGATCACTGTGTGGAAGAGGACAAAATCTGGCAGGTACTTGCAAAAGTGAACTATTCCCGTCCAGACAATCTACAGAACACCAGCCTCAATATATATTCTCTGTAAATTTACCATGCACACACAGAGCCACCCTTCCTTCTCTTCATCCCTAGCAATACCCTGAGCATGTTACCTCTGATGTGGGTTTGCAGGCATATAGCATTGGGTCTTACAGGCAAGACAGGGCAAAGTCCAGCTTCAGAAACCTGTTAGAAGGCTCTCAATACTTTTGAGCTGTAGTTCTGAACATTCATCTCATTAGTGTTTCTACCACTCATTAGAGAAGAGTGGCATAACCACATAAGAAACTTTGCACGTGCCAAAAGAGGAAAGAGGAATCCATTACATAGCAAATGAGAAAACTGGAGAAAGTTAGGCCAAATTACTTGTCTCTTAAATGGGTGGCTAAATTGCAAATAAAAATATTTAAGAAAAGAAGCATCAGTCTTCAGAAGTAGATTTAAGCTACTAAGCAGACAATATATAACTGGGGGGGGAGCGTTTTTAGTAAGCTTTCAGGGTAATTATGCATTTGTATAGATCAGTAGTTTCCCATATTCTTCCTTTTTTTTGTGTTTGTGTACTATACACAGCCATTCAGATCTGCGCTACTCACCCATGCCTGAATTTTCTCAGCACCACACTGCAGCTTAGTCTGCATAAAAGATTGATATATTTGCTGTATATACTAGATAAGATAACAGCCCAAATGAGGTCAGTAACATTTGCCTGCTTCAAAATAGCAAAGAACCCTCTTTAGTAATGCATTTAATATGTTGACACAAGTGAATACTGAGACATATGAATAAGTTATAAGGAAGCTCTGAGTAGCCACCTGCTGTTCCATCAGAAAACAAGGTAGCTACATATTGTTCAGTCACAGGTTACCTTACATAAACGTCTGCATAAAAAGAATTTAACAGTTTTGAACAGCCCCTGATGATGGACAAGACCAGAATGCAGAGCCATGTCTTTTATGAATAAGGTTGAATAGAGTCCTCTTCCACACATTGATCTTGGAATTCACGTATAACTTTTATTTTAAGTCTGGTACATTCATATGTTAGAGTTTTGAAAAGATCTTTAAATGCTCAGCACTGATGTGAGCATTCTAAAACATTGCAACATGCTTAATCAGAAAAAGAAAAGAAAGAAAAATAAATCACAGTATTGAATTCAGAAATAATTTTGCTTGAACATTCAGGAGTATATGATAATATAAAGAAAAAAAAAAATCACAAGAATTCTGGACTAAAACACTCAAAATCCTGAAAACAGATGTAGCTTACAGACAAATCTATACGAAGTATAGCCCGTGGTCCTGGTTTCAGCTGGGATAAAGTGAATTGTCTTCCTAGTAGCTGGTACACTGCTATGTTTTTGAGCTAGGTATGAGAAGAATGTTGATAACGCACTGATGTTTTCAGTTGTTGCTAAGTAATGCTTAGTCTACAGTCAAGGATTTTCGGCTTCTGATGCCCAGCCAGCAAGAAGGCTGGAGGGGCACAAGAAGTTGGGAGTGGACACAGTCAGGGCAGCTGACCCAAACTGGTCAAAGGGGTATTCCATACCATGTGACATTTTCAGAACTCGGGGGGATCGTGGCTCAGGGACTAATGGGCTCGTCAGTCCGTGGGTGGTGAGCAATTGCATTGTGCATCACTTGTATATTCCAATCCTTTTATTATTACTGTTGTCATTTCATTAGTGTTATCATTATCATTATTAGTTTCTTCTTTTCTGTTTCTATTAAACCGTTCTTATCTCAACCCACGAGTTCTACTTCTTTTCCTGATTTTCTCCCCCATCCCACTGGGTGTGGGGGGTAAGTGAGTGAGCGGCTGCGTGGTGCTTAGTTGCTGGCTGGGGTTAAACCACGGCACCCATATATAATAAAGTCCAAATAATCCTGAAGGCCATGACATGTTCTGAAAGTACTTTTTCATTGATACATTGATCAATGATCGTGTTAAATATGGAACATGATCCAACTGTGATATGAAAGTTAAGCTATGAGAAAAAAAAAGAAATTATTTTAGAATCAATTACAAAAAACAGGAAATGCTCTAACATATCCCAGATGTTAAAACATCATGTTCTGCAAAAAATTATGCTGTACTACAATAGTAAGTACTCAATGGAATCTATTAGGTCACATTCTTGTTCTGAGTAGACATGTTCTTGAGAATATGTTTATTAATAAATAGGATGTATAGTACCACAGTTTTTTAGGCATATGAGCTTTCAGAAATTCATTAAAATCTAAACATTCAAAAATTCAGTAACAGCTAATCCACAGAAGCACTTCAAGACTGTATCAACGTAGTCTACTCTCTGAGGCAGCCAAAATACAGAACTCATCAGCCATAGCCACTTTTAAATTTAATAATAATGTTAACAAACTGCTTAGAATAATTTTGGTTACACAGCTTACACTTTCTGTGGAAAAATATCACGACAATTGTTTAAACACAGCTCTTGAAGGCTTTTTTTTTAAATTATTATCCAAAAGACTAATTTTTCCTATGTCTACTTGCAGATTTTTTACTTGATCTGTGGATTTGCTTATAAGAGTTTAATAACACAATAAAAACTTTTTTTTTTTTTACTTTAAAAGTGTGAGAGTTGGATTAATTTACAGGTAAAACAATATACTAAGACTCTATCTTAATGTTCACTCTGCCATCTGAGAGATTTGCAAGAAATGCTAAGTACACTAGTGAATCATTGGACATTTAGAGTTCCAGACACTTTTAAAACTGTTTGATTACCTCAGCAGATGAATGGACATGATTATTTAAAGAAATAAAACAGGCTGAGTTGGAAGAACTTATTTTAAAACCAGCAGCAAGAGACAGAGTTTGCAGACAAGCAATCAAGGGGAGAATGACTGCTAAAAAATGATGAAGAGTAGTTGTTTCAATGATTTTTGTAAACCTTGGTAAGGAAAATAATTCAACGAGACACTGAAGGAGCAGTAACAGTATTTGAAAGTCTCAAGTCAAGAGAGACCTCTATCATGAAAGTCAAGAGAAAAACAAATTTCAAGGAAACCACACAATCAACAGTGAAGGCACAAGATAAAAAAAAAAAACCCACACCCTGAAGGAGACTTCTTTTCAAAAAGCAACAATGTCAAAGACAAATTAAATAAAAAGTCAGATTAATAGGGGATGGATGGCATAATTTAGGTCAACATTTAAAAGTCCCAGTTGCACCCCTGTCACATAGGCCAAAAAGTTCCCATCTCCAAGATCTGCAGGGGTCAGCATGGAAAGAAGTACCAAATAAAGCATCTAGTACATGTTGACTCACCTAACCTTATGTCTGCATAGTCTTTGCTTTTCGCATTTCAAAACCAGAGCCTTCTTAAAAAATTTTAAGGTTAAAATAATTATAAAATTAAATTAACTATAAAATAAGATTACAGAGATCTTCAAGTATTACCTGTTTGGGGCTGGTTTTACATGTGGATTATATCACAGATCACTTACAGGCTGCAAGCTTTGCAAGAGCTGTTGATTCCAGCTTAATATGGCAATATTTAACATTCTTTATACAGCACTGGTATTGCTAACAGGGATATCTGCATGCAAAGCATGTTGCAAAGCAGGGGGGGCAGAAATCATATAATCAGGCAAACAGGCCCCCTAAGGATCCAGAAAGGGAAGTCACTCTGCTTAATTAAAGCAAAAAGGTATAGTCAGCCTAGCCCCCTCATCTCAGGACAAAGATGGACATTCCTGCTAATATTTCATTAAATTGATCATGAAGGGTTACTTTATCAAACCAGAGATTTGATGAGAATAAATCCAGATGTTTTCAGATAGCCCTCTATTCAAAAAGATGCTAAGGCTCAAAATTTTAAGTTCCCAGGGGATGCTCAACTGCTGTACTTATTTCACAGTTACCAGGAACAGCTATTCCCTGGCTCATGCATCCAGTAGAACTAATCAACTTTCACAAGAAGATGAACAGTGTAATATCCTAGTCTTCCCTGTATTGCTTGGGTTTTTCCCCCTCTAAAAATGAGGTAAAAATATCAGGATGACAGACATCTTAGGACTCATCATGACATTGCTAGTGAACCAAATGCACAGAAGTCATCATCATCCAGAAAGTTGCCTGCTATGCACTGCTCTAAATGACAAAATTTGCTCAATCTCACAAAGGGGGGGAACCAACCCCAAAAGAACCAAACCACCCACCACAAAAAACAGATTTACAGTGCTTATACTGGGTTTATCTGCTCTGTCTGCCAACTTTTTCTAGTTAGATGTTTGCGTTCCCTTTAAAATTCCTTTAATCCACTGATCTTAGTGTCACAGTTAAAGAGTATGTAAAATACATCAACAGCAAATTTTAAAAACTCTCCAAAGCTCATTTATTTTCTTCTTACAAGTGTGGGTAGAGGGTTCCTTCTGTAGGAATAAGATGTATCTCTGCTTTTGACAAGAATTAAAGATTGAAATATGAACCAACAGAAATGCACAAAAGAAGTGATAAATTAGTTTGTATTTCAGATATACACTGACATAAAAACTTCCATTTTCTTTGGATTACAGAGCAGATTGGTTTGTTGGGGTTTTTTAATGATTTGTGAGTAAACACAAAAGAACCTGCCTTGAAAAAACTGTACAGTTTACCATATAAAACTGGGGTGTGGATAGATTATGCAAGGGGTTTTTTTCCATTCATATATTTTCAGGAGAGTTTTGTTCATGAAAATCAGGTATTTGTGAACAGTACTGATGGATACATATACACTTTAATACCTTCTCCTGTATAAACATTGCTGTTGCTCAGGGAGGGATTTGGTAAAAATCATATAATTCATTATAGATCTCTCCTCCACCATACAATTCCAATACAAATACTTATTTTGACAACATATCAACCAGAGATACTAAATCAGATGTAACAAGTACGTAAGTACTTAACAATAGGGCCATTACTGGAGCATGTAACAGCACCAAAGCTTTTCATATTGGGCAAATTGCATAACTACTTTTTAAGTACCAAGTGTAACTAATTAGCACTTTTTAAGCCAGTATGTATGATCCTTAAGTCTTAGATATTTCCATTGAAATTTTCCATCAGCAACTAATTTTCTAGTGCACAGAAAAAAGAACAGAGAAGACAGAAGAGTGTTACATACATGCATGATGTACCAGCATCAATTTGAGTATCCATATGGACATAACAGAAAAGCCAAAGCAGCTGTACATACTCATTAGCACTCCAGCTGTAATCTGAGATGAAGATTAGTCAGATACACCGCTTAAATTGTTACCTTTAATAACTAGACAAGGACAGAAATAATTCATCTTTATAAACTACTTTGTAAAATACATGCCATGGGATCATAAACCTGTTATAAGTAGGTATTATTTCTTTGTTATTGCCAGTTGGAACTTGCTCTCCAAGTCACAGCTAGTGTTTGTTCACTTAATAGCATCTGATGAAGTATTTCATCATTTCATTTATGCAATTAATAATTAAGATAATTCATAGAAAGCAAATAGGGAAGCAACATGGAATGTGTGTACTTCTAATAGTATTCAGCGTAATTAACTTTCCATTCTAAATAAAATTTATGGAGCAATGGAGAAGATCATTGTGCTATTTACCTTATAGCCAACATGAAAATTGCTTTGTGAGGTGGAAATTCAAGTCAGAATTAAAATACTGTCCAAATTCCAAGTAAGGATAAAATCATCATATCTAATGAAAAACTCTAAACAAGCCTTGAATTACTTAATATCTAATTACATCTTAAAAGATAAACTGGGATGCTGCAATTATAATCTGTAACTTTATCAGCATTATCTCTTATTCTAATCTCCACTTTTTTTCTTATTAATGAATGGATACATCATGACAAGGCAACCAACCATAAAACCAAAACTTCTAAGCTTTAATGTGTAACACTAATAATCCTAGAAGAACCAATTCTTGTCCAAATCTTAAAAAATAATATTCTCAGCTAAGGAAAGTTTGTTAGATCATGTGTTTGTATGAGTGTGCGCGCGCGCGCGTGTGTGTGTGTGTGTATGTATATATGATTGCAAACTTGTCAAACAATAGGTAAAAATATCAGGAAGCATGAGGCAAGAGAAATTAAAGATAACACAAAACAAAATAAATGTTCGACAATTTTCACTCAGGATGATGATGTAAAGTTTTATCTTACAAAAGCAAGACAGCTCATGGAAATAATAGAATTGGACAATACAACAATTTTAGTCATACCAAAATTCAAAGAACTTACTGCCCTACCGGAGACAAGAATCTCTACACAAGAAACAAAAGATTCAGGACATTAACTTGCAAGTTAGAGGAGTAGGCATTTATTAAATAGATTAAATTATACCATTTGTCATATTCTAGCAAATATTGTACCTAAATGTAATGCAAAAAGGGAAGGAATTCTTCAGAATTAATAGAACCTATTAGTCTAGCTTCTCATTATTCTATATTCATAGTTTAATCTAAAAATATGAATGTGAGGGGAAAGTAGAATAAAATGCATCATAAATTTATTAACATTACACACTTTATCTTTGATAAAGCAACTATAAAGAAAATTACCATTACATGAAGACTCTCAGTAATAAGCTGTGCAATTAGTTAAACCTGGAGGCCAAGTTAATATGAGAACCATAATGCAAGTAACAAGCTGGATAGAAATGGGACCAACAGGTTGCCCGTAAGAAAAAAAATCTCAGCCTGTATGGGGATTAACATTGCATAGTACAGATAGTCAAAAGATGACCTTAAACAGATACTTAACAACGCCAGCACAAGTGTGCCAGTGCAATTTATTGATGGCATGAAGTTGTTCATACAGTTAAAGATTAATATACCCCATGCAAAGAGCTAGATGTTGATGGCTGACTAACAGAAAAGAGATTAAATTTAGTCATTTAGTCTGTAAAATCATGCACTTAGAAGTGAGGGGAATAATTTTAGTTAGTCCACTGGAGAAGAAAGAAGATAATTAAAACAGCAGCAGAATTACTATATGCCACCAGTGGGATATGGCCAGAAAAAAAGATAAATGATCCTACAGTGTAGGATTTCCAGAGATCAGGCAGTGATCCAGATGTGGGATTTCCAGAAGCGGTCAGGCAGAAATAGCATCACAGCACAGGAGACGGGCAAAGCCATATCCAAGAAACAGAATAGGAAAGATTAAACTCTTACACAAACAGAGAATGCTATTTGAGTGACTAGAAGAAATAAGAGCCTAGTAAGAAGACACTTGCTTATCCTAGCATAATGAATTCCAAGGTAAAAATATGAGACACTCTGTACGTACAAAGCGGACAAAAGCAAAAGCAAATGGAGAGAGAACAGCTCTTTGGCTAAGTGACTCTATGCACAGAAAAATAGGCATGTATCAAGGAGACTGCATGAACAAATTTAGAGTAACAGTCTAAATGCAGACAGTCAGAAATGTGATATTCAAGAACCTTTGAACAGGTTTATGCATATTTAGTTACAATATACTGCCATTTCACTCCACAGAGTTTGGAACTATGGCACGAGATAGATAAAAGAATCTTTAGTAA
>VYZV01026065.1:0-45760 GCA_013401275.1 Pandion haliaetus | reverse complement strand
CGGTGGCCATGCTGAAAAAAGAAATCCGATACAAGCATACTGCTTTCTGGCTACATTGAATCAGCTTTGAAAATTCTTCCTCATGGGGATAAACTTGGATTTGCAGAAGGCAAGAAAAGATTGACATCTGTAGCTGCACATAACAGCTTTTCTGGCATGATTAATGGAAAGAGGTCAGCTATGAATATGACATGATGACAAAATCTAATCAGTATGACCACACATAGGCATAAAATATGAAAAAAATGAAGAACTCAGATCAGAGACTTTGAGCACCATTAGAAATCGTACATAAATATTGGTAAAAATACAAGCCTCTTCTCAGTTAACATTCATTTAATGTTTCATTGACCTCTTCACTTTTGGAATGAAACATTTTGTAAGTACATGTGGAAAAAATACATATATGGTATATCCATACTTTATGAATTTATTCTCGTGTTTAGGAAACCGGCATATCTATTTATACATAACAAAAGTAACTGCAGCGCTTGTTTCAGTGAACTTTATGTTGCAAACAGATACATTCCCTTTTGCCCTACAGAAGTTTGTAAACAGCTCCATCTTCAGGTATCATTCCCTGTGCTAAAAAAGAAAAGCAACAATTGTATCTACCACAAGCTTTCAAAGACCTGTTAGCATTTTACCACTTAAACCAATTTTTACCACTTAAAGCAATGTAATGATCTTATATAACCACTTCCCACATATATTAAGTTGAAAGAAAATCATTGGGATTGAACCAAGAGCCTAACAAATGAATCCTGGTAGGTCAATGGCAGAGCAGATGTATGACAAATATATATTTACCCATATCTAAATTAGACTGGAACTGCATTGCAACCACTAGAATGTCTTTCTGTCAGCAGATAGACCCCAAAGTGTTCAAGTCAAATAAATTTTTAAAATGTGTGTGTGGCTAAACAAAAATGAATGAAGTGAGAGAGGCAGCACTGAGAAAATGTTAACATGCAAGAGGTGAAATATCTAAAAATCTTGGAGAGGCTATATCTCCCAAAATCAGGCCTGCAGAATGACCTTTTGACTATCATTCAGTGTGAGAATGAAAGATGTAATTTCATATGCAGGCAGGAGTGTAAATGAGGTGTTCCTCGGGTACTGAGGAGAGTGTGATTCTATTGTCCGATGGGTGTTTTTCTTCCCAGTGGCAGTGCCTGAATAAACCAGTGAAATGGATCTGGGAATAGATTTTTTTTCTGCAATATGTTTGAAATAATTGATTTTTTAATTTGAAAACACTTTGGAATATAGTTTGCCCCTAGAGTCTCCAGAAGGGATCTCTGTTTACGTAACAGGATATTTGGTAGTGGATAATATGATCGTTTCTAGAATTGTAAACTAAACTGAATATATTAGTCTGCCAAATATCACTGTGTTTGGCATTTTAAAATACATCTTTTGTCTTCACAATTGTTTTCTATTAATCCTGATGATCAGATCACTGTTACTCTGAAGTGTACTATATGTGTGTTTGCGTAATAAATAGATGTATGTGATCTCCTTCTCAGTGCATGTAGGTATACATGAAAGGTCCTTTTGTATAAGTTGTCATTTTCTCCACCAATCAGACATAAGATAGATAAAAATCTTTCCAATAAATCTATCACTAATCCTTTTAGAACATATAAGTAGGTGTCATTTTCTTACTTGGTTAAAAGTTGGGGGTTTTTTCTTGTTCAGTTATAAGATTTAGACCTAAAAGCTATCAGTAAAGTTTTCCAAATGCTTGTTAATAATGTATTACAACAAATACGGCAAGCATTCATCCAACAATTTATTTGACAAGTAGCTGTAACTCTGCTAATATATACACCTTAAAATTATACTCATTGAGTAAATTTGACCAACTTTGACCAAATTTGACAGCAACGTAATTTGGCCAGATCTTTTGTACTTAAGGCGAGTCTTTGGTGTCTGTTTACTATCCATTTGAAAATTAGCTAAGAACTTCAGAGTATTTGATGGTTTTCTGAACTGGTCATAATGCCGCTGGGTTTACCTGAAGTGAGGCGGGTTTTTTTGTTATTTTAACCCTTCACCTCTCTGTGCCCAAAGATGCATTTATGCTGCAGAAGATACTGGAGGTAGCAAAGACCTAATTAGCTTAGATAGGTGGTAGAGTTGTCTTAGGAGTTTATTCTGAGTAATATGGAGGGAATCCATGTGAGTGTAAATTTATTCATAGTTGTACATTTATTCAGTTGAACACTGGAATAATATGCAGCCCTTGATGGGAAGAGGAGGAGAAAGGGGGAAAAGCAGACTTGTAAAAGTGCATTCAGTTCATCCACTTTATCTCCCACTGTATGAAAAGGACTGCTGTTTTTTATATTATTATTTTGATATGGTAACAGAAAGAAGCTGTGTGCAAAAACATAGTATGGAATCTTGAATTTTATACAGAACATCTACGTAATGGAATAAACGGAGTTGAAAGCATACCATCATTGCTACAGAAATAATTCAGAGAAATAAGTGCAAGTTGTTTGTTGACATTTTCAACAATTTCAGAAAAGTCCAGATCTGGTCTAGGGTCTAGCCCTTTACCTTTCGATTCCAATGGAGCTTGATCAAACTCTTCAGTAACTGAGAACACAAAAGATAACACAAAAGATACTTCTTTAAAAACAGTAATGCATAACAACCCATTTTACTTCATTTCATAAAGGTTCTAATTTCACCGTTCAGCCAGTTCTATCAAATCAATGGGACTATTTCTAATCTGAAAATAGGAACATGTTTGTATAGCTTACTAAACAAATGCGCTGTGTTTCCCACACACACCACACCCCAAAATACTATATCTACTTTTTGTGCCAAAAGCCAAGGAAACTGAGTGTTTATAGGAGAGTACTATAGAAGGTACAGGATGTGGACCCAACAATCTGTATGCAAATTTAGTACATGCCTAGAGATGTTATTCCAAAACCTAGTATGCTAAAATCCTGGCTCCACTGAAGCCTGTAAATTTCCATTGACTTAAATGGAGCCTGGATATCCTTCATATCATTTTCTTCCTGTATTACAGAAATGCTAACCAAAGCTATTGAATTTTAGAGGATGAAAGTACTTCTGTAACTACATTGAAGGGATAACTGAGCATTTCTTTGAAAGGTGGGTTGTTGGGTTTTTTTTCAAAAAAACTTTTATTTCTTTCTCTATAGAGCCTACAGGACTTTTACCAAAGGTAATGTCAGATTTATATTAGCTTTTATTAGAACAAATATTGGATAATTATTGGAGTTTATTGGAGTTCAGTTAGGTTAAAATACTGGACTTCAGTTAAGCTACCTCAATAAGAAAAGAGACTTCATTTTGGTCATTAGAAAATGATACCAGTAGTATGAGTTTCTGATTATACATCTAACTACAACTGAATTGTTCTTTTGGGGAGTATCCCCTAGCCTCCCTCTCCTTGACTCATCTGCTTGAGTTGGGACAAATAAAAACCATTGTGGTAGGGCTGCTAAACTGGTTAGGTAATTCTTTGTAGAGTGCTTCAAATATAGTATTGCAGATATGTGTTTTAATATTACTGTCAAAAAGTGGGGTGGGTTCCCCAGCAAACTAGCTGTCACATACCAGAAATACTTCCGCAGTGCCACACAACTCTGTGGCCTCATGATCGTTTAGGAAGCTGTGCTCATCAGTAGAATCAACAAAGCAATTAATTATGGCTGGCAAAACTTTTTCACCTGTGAAGTCAAATCCTCAAGAAATCTTTATTTAAAAAAAAAAAAGGCAAAAACTTTCTGTGGCGTGAAATCTAACTCATATACAGTTTCTGTAATTTTTATATCAGTGTGCCACTGAAATTATTGTCCTCATCATACTTTTCAAAGTAGTAAAAGTTGTGGGTTTGGTGAATGAAATACTTCTAAAATCATGTGTATATTCTTCCATATATTTTCAAAAAAAGAAAGTGGGATATAACTCTTCTCTGAGCCCTTTGCAAGAGAATCTGGAAAAAAAAAAAAATCACTGAAGTGGCTTTTGGTTATCTCAAACCAGTAGTTGCTAATCCTAAATCAGACTTCCATAAGTAACTATGGAAAGATTTTGACCCAAGTCAGCATAAAGCTTGGATTTATTTGAAAATCTTTAATTTAGAATATTCTGACTGAAGGAATTGCTTATATCAAAGGGGCTGGGTTGGACACAGCTCTAAGCCAGATTATTGCTTAGAACTCGGAGTTACTGAGGACCTGAAGTGTTTGGCAGGAGATGTATTTAATTCTGTAATTTTTCAGATATACTTTCATAGCCTGCTGCTTTGCTTGCTTGCACTCTCTTTTCTTCTCATTAATAAAGTCAGAAGTAGAAACTCCCTCGAACATTCTCTCCATAGGCTTGCAGAGTTGACAGTATTCCTTTGTAAATCGTCTCCCTGTGTAAGCTTTCATTGCTGGTTCCTTGAAAGGGGTTTTCCAGCCTGTCTGGTGACGCATGTGGTGTGTTGCCAGGCAATAATGGAAATGAACCCATCCACTCATGGTTCCCTTCCCAAGATAATCTGCTGCCCCATCTGCGCGTTCACAGCAAACTTCTGCTATTGCAACATCTGCCCAATGGTTATTATATGATCCATTTAATATATTCTAGAGGAGCCATAACCACCGCTGGGCCTAGATGGGATACCAATAAGGCCTCAGCAGACATGCCAGAGCAGCCTCTCCAGGGGATTGAATTGGAGCCAGATTCGCCATAGTCAGTTAAGTACACATTCCTTTGGTACATGTGTGGCTAATCTATTTTTAATTGAGCTCCATTATTTTCATATATTTAGTAAACAAACGTGCATAGGTACAAAAGCTGCTGCTTGTTGACAACACAAACAGTATGCAGCTTGCTGGAGCTTTGGACAGGCACCCTTGGCAGTAGATGTGGTAGATCGTATTTAATGCGCAGACATATTTCATTGTGCTTTTTGCCTTTTTTTTTTTAACATTTCCTGGATTTTTGTGTCCCAGCGGCCTGTTCTGTGTGATTATCACAGCTGAGTGTAGGTGCAAACACAAGGTCTTGCTCCACGCAGAGACATCTGTGTGCCAGCATTGTTAGAGGGTATGAACTGGGTTTTGGTTTGGTTTGCTCTCCATTTTTTGATTAATATTAAGCCTCTTTAGACTGGACTAAAAAGGCAGGGTTCTGCCACTGTGATGACTCTTTTATTGCCTTACTGGGAACAGAGACATGTCATTCACTTTTCACCTGCCTTTAAAAGAACAAGCATGCTATATTTTACTTTCCCTATTGTTATTCAATATTCAGCATATGATATTTAGAGAAACCTTGACATCCTTTGTTTGGTGTATTAAATAACGGTCGATGGCCAAAAGAACAGGGCAGTTTCAAAACGAGGTTCAGTCATCTACTTCCCTTTTTTGGAGACGGTTTTAATTTGCTTCGTATTGCCTGTAAGGTGCTGTGGGAAGAAATGTCCACATCAGGGCCTGTTGCTGAGGGATGAGAGATGTTCAGGGCAGTTGCTGGATCAGTGCTTTGCTCGGGTCCACCAAATCTCCTGTGGAACACAGGGGAGCTGCCCCAGAGCCATCCTCCTTCCTACCAAGCCTGACCCTGTTCCCACTGTGTCGCTGCAGGGAGAACAGGGTGGATTGTTGGCAAAGATGGTGGTCTCCTCGCTCTTTCTCTTGAGAGCAGTGCAAAAAGTTTCGACTGGCTGGATAATCTTTGCTAGTACACATTTCTAGATGGCAGCTCTTCTGGCAGGTGGTTATGTATCTGTAATCAGCCTCATTGTGCTTAATATATCCCAGTATTACATTCCTGACTACGGACTCCGGCTGCAAGACAGCTCTCAGCCCATCCTCTTTGCAGTGGGGGATGCTGCATCCATTCATCAGGATGCTGTCCTTCATCTTAGCAAAGTCTCAAAGTGACATCTAGTGGAATACCTAGTCTCTGTGGGGAAATTTAATTAAACCACAGTCCCTTTATACCAGCACAAATATTGTGAAGGAAAACAACTCAACTCCTCTGACATTTTTACAAATAGGTTCAGTGGAAACTGCTGTGTTTACTTTAACTGACATTTGTTTTTTCAGTCAATTATCCCTCAGTCTTTTTTTCTTCCATAATTTATTACATGCAGCTCAGCCATAATAATAAATACAAAGTTGTTTCCCCTTTCTGTTGTTGTCTTGCAGACTGTGCTACGAACAAATGAAATAAAAATGAGTCCCCCTAATCTCCCTTGCTTTCCCATCTCTGTGGTAGCCTCTAACTATTTATTATGGACCTTAGCAGTCTCATATGGAGCAGAGTTTAATCCCAAACGTGAATAAAAGATTAGTCTGCAACTCTGGTATTTTTTCCTCATGCTTGGGTCCTGCTCCAAACTGTACTAAAGACACTAAGAGGTGGTTTGGGTTTTTTTATTTCAGTGGTCTTTGGAGCAAGCCCTTTAACCATGATGCTTGAACACAGCTTTTAGCCGGATGACATCTTTCTGACTTGTTGCTCTCTCTGAACTAGAAGACAAAGACTCCACCTTGATGCAGTTCAGAACTTCTCACTTTTAAATTCAAGAATTTCAGGAAATCTTTAGAACTCTCCAAAGAAAATCTGCCCAAAAACCAATTTGTAAAAGGAGGGCCTTTATAATGGGGCATGGAATCACAGGCTGGACTTCTGTGAGTGTTTCCATTGACTTCAATGCATGGGTTGTAGCCAAACTGCAATGACAAGTTATTTTTCTGGCTCGTCAATCAAAAGCTGCTGGAATAGAGGAGAAACACAACTTTTTTTTTTTTTCCTTTCTGTTTAAGAATGAAAATGGTATGTTTTCAAGGGCAGAGCAAGTTCCTCACAACTCTTGGGCATGCAGCAGCTATGCTTTAAGTGATTTAAGAAAAAGTGAAACAACAGAGCATGCTATGCACTCCTTTAATACATCAGGTACTGTCATGCTGCTACTTTTCTTTGTGCCCAGAAATAGTCTGATCTTTAATTAAAAACCTTTACCTAACCCAACCAAATATTTTACAGCCAAAAATCTTCAGCTGGTCAGCTTGTCTGAAAATATTCCCATTTTCTGAATGGTTATTTTTCATAAAATCCTACCAGTTGACAGCTATTTTTCTTCCTTTATTCTTCATAAAGAGCAAAAGGAGCACCTCAAGAGCTACATAAAGTTTTATATTCCATCTGGGAAGCTCATCAGCTATCCACAGCAATGAAGCTATTTAAAGTAATAGTAAATAGAGATGTGAACATTTGGAATTTGGAAAGCTGAATCCACTGGAAAGGAGTCATTTTTCAAAGTCCTTTTCAATATGGCTTTTGCCAATAATACAGTGAATCTGTGACATATCCAATGATTCTGTAAAAATCTTTTACATTCAGTCTCCCAAATAATCAGGAAAATAGGAGGGCAGAGAAAGGGAGGAGGAAGGAAAAGAAAGAGGAAATCAATATAAAAATCAGTGGTATTTTATAAGGATGTAAAAGTGTTAATTTTTTAATTCCTTGTGCTTAAAAGTTTATGTGCATCTAGCTTAGAAATGGTTCCTTGCCATAAAATGCTTTGCATGGAAATATTTAGAAAATCAAATAGGAAGAGGGATTTCCTTTCATCAGCTTGACATAATAAAGTTTGGAGAACTGTTAAGTTCACAGATCTGTTAATTGGGATATGCTGTAAAATGCCCTTTGGATGACATTTGTCCTTCTGGGCCATAGATTTACTCTGATTTCTGCAATAAGTTCCACAGGTGTCAGTGGAAGGGGCTTGGTGTGGCTTTTAGAGGAGCTGAAAGAAGGCAAAAAAAGGAAAATCAAAACTAAAACTGAAAATGCGTTATGGATTTACTGCACCGTCTTTCCTATGAGTCTGTTTTCCCTGGTCTGATACAAAACCTGTTTTGTACCAAGTATGGATGAAGAGCTTAACTCCTCTTACTCTTGACTGGCTCTGGTGGGACTTTGAAGAAATCCTCTGACTTAAATTAACATGAAAGCAAAGCAAAAGACTAACTGGGACATGTATATTTGAGTATGCCACACAGAATACATGCAGTCACACCTTTGCTAATGTAAATTCCAGAACCGACTTTTTAATTGGAGAGGTAGGCAAATGGTGTGAGTGCCACCCAACACACTGGTGAAAGCTTGCGGGGATAGTCCTGCTCAGAGGAAAGAGGGGACAAGCCCGAAGGCTAAGGTTGTCATCCAGGGTAGAACGCTGAAGTAGAGCAGTTGAAGAGAAGAGGAAGAGATCTATAGTCTGCATTACCATGTTTTGTTTTACATTCAAACACTTCTCAAATAGCTTCTCTTTTTTTTCTTTTTTTTTTTTCCCCCACTTTAAGTTGGAAAAAAGTGGGCCAGCTTTTTAAAGGTTGATTTCATTGGAAATTAAGCATTTGAACAGCTCTAAAAATCTGACCCAGAAAGATCTCCTCCAGTGGCATTGCAAGCACACCAAAATAGCTGAGCTATCCTACTGCAGCTTTTGTGAAAGGATGGGTTCAAACTTGGAGATTGAATTGCTAAGTCTGTATCAAAATATGTAAAATTATATAACCTTTTTTATGAGATAAGGATTTTTTTATGAGATAAGGATAATTTTATTAGTTTTAAGTTTAAGGTAATTTGAATGTATTCATTGAGATAGGATTTTAAAATTGTCATTCCACATTTCAGGTTACCTACAGAAATAAAGGAATGAATGATCATCACTTCAAATTGGGACAGTTGTCCTAAACAAGGGCCAGATCCTGCCAGTTCAGCAGAAGCTAGAGACTAATAACAACCTTCTGAGTATGATTCTGGCCCTTCTATCAAAAAAAAAAACAACCCAAAAATGGCCACACAAGAGAGAACTACACCTGTGCTTGTCAATAAGAACTTTCTTTGGAGAAGTTAGACAAGCATGTGACACAGACACTACTGCATATAATTTCTAATTTCCTGAGAACCAGTTTACTTTTGACCACCAGCAGGGTTTCTTTGTTTTTCATTAGCACATGGCTAAAGCTCTCTGTGTAACCATATCCAGATTGCTAATGAAAAAATATTGTCTGCAGTCTCATATGTAATCTGGAGACCACGGGTATAATGAGAGTAGGGAGCAATGTATCAACCTGTGCATATACTGAGTGTCTTTGTTACCCATGCCACTGCCACAACTGAGCCTATACTGTGCTGCTTTTTTTGGCAGATGTGTGTGAAAATCTGCCTCTAGGTGGAGTTTCCATAGACTCGTGCTTTTGCAGACTTCAGGTCCTTTCATCTTTCTTTTTTTTNTTTTTTTTTTTTTTTTTTTTGACTCAGTGCCCTATCCTCACTACTGAAAATTTAATTGAATTCTAACTTAACAGAAATAACGCAGATCCTTACATTCTGTGAAATGTGATACATCACAACAAAATTGCCTCCATTTTTCACATCCTGCTCCAATCACAAATGATGCTCATCATGTACTGCAATAATTTTTCGTGAGGACTGTCAGATTTTCTGACATGGTTCTGTGCAGTAAAATCTATATCACAAGGCAGACTGGGCTGCGGGTAGTAACAAATCTTCTGTCACTGCATGTACAGCCATGAAAGCACACACTTCTGCACGACTACAAAGCCAGTGTTGTGCAAACATAGGACAGATCCTTCTTGAAACCAGAATAAAACTGATTCTGATGATCTGAGGCCCTCTGAACTCACTGTCCATTTTACCACGAAACGCTAGTAAGGCTGTTGCTGTTGTGAGATACACCATGTGCTTTTAGGGTGCTATCCTGTCTTCTTTTTACTCTCTGCTCTGCCATGCATTTCTGTCAAGGTTTTATCTACAAATGCCTCCTTGCAGATCAGACCACACCTCGTTCTTACGGCGCTGTGAAGTTGATGCTCGGGGCACAGGGGGAGAAGGAGCGGAAGAGGGAAGCAATTACTCTCCCCATACGTAGATGCTTCCTCCTTCTCTTCCACCCCTTAGAAGCACAGGAAGTTCATCCTCAAACCATATGGTACCTAGAGATACGCTGTGAGTCTTGGGGGAATGCCAGGGCCCAGCGGTACCCTCGGGGGCCAGGGGGCCCTTCGCCTCACCTCCTCTCCCCAGCTTTCCGTGGCACGGTTTCCTTCACGAGTTTCCTTATCACGCTTCTGCCAGTGCGTCTCTTTCCTGGCCTGCAACACCTGTGCTGCATTACAGTGCAGAAAACAATACCCACCCTGAGACAGGCAAACTGTATTTCATTTGTCAGCCTCGCTCAACTCCAGAAAAGCCACTGGAATTAATCCCCCATGCAGCCTTTGATAGTCTGTTACTGAGGTGCTGGGGCACTCCAGGAAGGGTTGGTTACCTCAAGGGCTTCCTAGCCAGGTTTGAGCGCACCGCGTTATGTTTGTTTGAACTGAGCAGCAGTAATTGTTTCATTACTGTGAGGTGCTGTTTCTCTCTAAGCTATCCATTGGCAATGATGTAATCAAAGTCACTTGACACGGAATTGGCGGGCACGCAATGGTTTGTCTGCTTTGGCATTTGTGATCCGCTTTGTTAGTAGGACCTGCTTATAATTTAAAATACATGATTTCCTTCAAAGTGGCATAGTTTTGAAAAATAGCATGTGATGCACTAATAAATTATTCAGTCTTCTGAACGGGCTACATGAAAAGCACATTTTTCCGTCTGCATCTGGCTAGGCATTTGCAACTGTTTCTCTTGGATCTGTACCGCAGCACACTTAGCCATGATTTTGTGACCTCCAGAAAGGATTAATGCAATATGTTGTGCACGGGGCTGCTAGTGAAGGTCACTTGGAAATGTAGGCTAGAGCAACATGTGGCTGCCCACCTGCTCGGTGCTGTTAGCTGCAGGGAGCGTGTTATTCTGCATCTCGAAACTGTAGTGAGCTCATGCACTGCAAACAGGCAGAGGGCCCAGTTCCCTTCTAGGCTTACTCCAGTTAAGTGCTACAATGCTCAGTGCTGCTGGGGTTATTTCTCGCAGGACCAGTAATAGGAGACTATCTACAGTTGTTGTAATGCCACTTACAAAAATCAGAACTTGAGATCAGACCCTTAAAACCTCTTTTTGTGGAGGAAACGGAGAACCTGCTGTAACTGCTGGCAATAGGGAGGTCCTTTATCATCCCCGTTAAACTTACACAGGGGGTCAGTACTACTACCCATTAACAAAAACTCATCCTTTGAAATGCTTTGATTCACTCTCTAGAAGTCAGTTTGGATCAGACACTACTTCTTTTCGTTGGGAGAAAGATGAGATCAGCTGCAGCGTTCCAGACCCCAGTCTAACCCAGGATGTTCTTAGAGGAGAGGCATCAGGATGGTGTTAGTCCAAGGGAACTGAAACCTGTTGGCAGCTCAAGACACCTTTTTACTTTCTCTTTTGCCTGGGAAATGGTGTTGTGCAGTCAGATCTGAGATAGGAAAACTTATGGTGGAGATTTTTTTTTTTTAGAATTTTATTAATTTATTGTTTTTATTGTGTACCTGCCTTCTGCATTCAGAGGTATATTTCATAAATCAAACACAAAGTAGCATTTGTACACGAAATGAGTACTGGAGTAGTTCACAAGAACCTGCAGAAAGCCAAAATGGTCTCTGTAAGCATACTGAGTTTCATAGGCACGTATATTCTGTTATTGGGCCCTAGATAAACAAAGATAATACAGACTGAAAATAGAGCCACACAAAGCATTTTATTTTGTGACAAAAGCTGCTCAGTGTGCCAGAATCATAACCATGGTCACATTCAGCTAAAATATATCAGGATTTGAATGCCCTGGGCCTTAATTTTGATGAAAGACTTTTGCATACAACCAAAAAGAGAAATAATCAGTACTGCCTAGGATCTGGCATCAGTCAGGCTCAAAATGGTTTCTTTGCCAAGGTAAATACACCTTCTATATCTTGGGATAGGCTGTATGTCTAACGTGTTGGTATTAGGAGAAAACAAAAATTGGGCATGTTTAGACTAAGACGAGAAGTTTGAGTCCTACATGACAAGGAAAAGGTGCATATTCTTGTTAACTTTCAGAAATCTGAGAAGTCAGTATCCTCATTAAATGTAANGGGAAGCCAGATTATGCCCTCTTATTATTTTAATGTGCGATTCAGTAGAAGAAGGAGTATTAACGCAGGCCATGAACGAATATGATATATTGCACTTTGGCTAGCTGTATCAGGCACAGATTTAAATGGAGAAAGGTGGGGAAGTGTGTCACCTCCATCTCCCCGCCACCTGCATCACCACACTGGGGAAAATGCAGACAGCGCAGTCAAGATCATGCCGTTACCTCCCAGCTCAGACAACTTGGTCCTCAGCACTAGCTCTCCTACAGCCCTCACCTCCCTCTGTCCCAGCACCACACTGCAAAGTGTCTCCTGCTTCAGCTCCACATCCACAGTACAGGAAGGCTTTGTCAGTCCCTCCCATAAGGGCATCCCAGTTTCAAAAAACCATCCAGAAAGGTGTAATTACCCAGCTGCTGTTAGCACTACTGTCTTTCCCTGTTACGAGGCCCACCTACGTATGGATTGATACGCAGGACCTCACACACAGGGAGAGAACAACTTGAGCCACTTGGTCGTATAGTCTCCTGGACTCTTCTGCTGCTCCTTCTGGCTTGCATCCATTCCTGCACAAAACAGGCCGCACAGACAAAAGGTCTTTGTCTGCCTCTCATGTACACAAGAAGCATACATTTGTGATAGAGGTAACTGAATCCCGTGAGACTTGGGAGTGAGGCAAACTCATGGGATCAAGGCTGAGAAAGAGTCTTACCAATCAGAAACAGCCACTGCCCCAGTAATTTGGGGGTTGCGGAACACAACTTTTTGTTGTCTTCTGAGCAATGAAGCTTGCGTTGCCCATGCCACATAACTCAGCCCTTGACTGTGTGTCAGCAGATAGCCAAAGGATGATATTTCACAGCTCTGCAGTAGCTAGGCTGACCTTCTGCAAGGCTCTTAACCTTGAGCTAATAAGTACTGTCCTTCAAGGGGTAAAACATTTAACTGCAGCTGTTTACTATTTACACAAAGGGACTGACATGTGAGCCTTCCCATCATGCAGTTTGGCCCATGTGAACTTTGTTCAAAAAGAAAAGAGAAAAAAGTTCAGATTTTATTACATTTGCAACTTACAGAGGGCAGACTGTCCTCAGCTGTCGCTTGTGAGCTCTTTCTTGAGCTTTGCTCATTATCAGAGACAATATTAATTATTTCAGTCATTTTCTTTTCCATTTATTGTTCAACACCAAACCATGAAAAATGAACACTGACGTAATGATTGATCATGAAGCTGGGGGTTGAAAGTGAAGGCTAGAACTGTTGGGCTGTATATGAAAAGGGTTTGGGGTTTTTCCTTTTTTTTAGATGATAATATATTGTTTGTGAATGGGTTATTTATTAGAGCCATGTGTAGCCTAAAAGGTTTGTAAAGATGATTACTAAAGCATATCCATATGTGGAATGTGTGTGCATATTTGTAAACTTGGCAATTTGTCCAGAATTTTTTTTAGGGTTTGTAGGAAAAAAGTCTCTGAAATTGTGTAGGGTTATTCTTTTTCTTAATAGTAGGCTATATATTTTCAAAGCTATTGTGCTTTGCATAACTTAGGCTTTAGTTCTAACATCAGACGCATATGTACTGTTGTATACTTCTAAAATGATGAATAATCTAAATATTTGATAGTCTGGCATCAATCTTTGCAGAAAATGGCTTCTTTGCCAGCATATCATATTCTCCAAATATTGTATTAGATCAGATACAGACCTCTTAATGCATCTGTGTTAGAAGGTAACAAAAACTGGGCACGACTAAACTACTGTTGGAGATCTGAGCACTTTTATCACAATGAAAATTGTCATATTTTTGTTAAATTTTGTAATCCTGGGGTACCAGATTTTTCTTAAAGAAACTTTTGACCAGATCACACTCTCCCGTGACTTTTGGAAATAGAAACAGTGGAGGCTCAGACAACAAATACTCGTTTCCTGCTCTTAACTAGTGGGTCTAAATGCAGAACTGTTGGGCTACTGGAAGTGGAGAAGTTCGGCAATAGCACTGGTGGGGCTGAGAACAGGACTTTTTCTGTCATATGTTCCAAGACACTGCAAACGTTGGCGGGAATGGGTTCTGTTGGGTCTGATGGCATTAAATCAGGCTTTTACAAGATCTAAGCTTTGTACAAAGAGGAACGTCCCGCAGTGCACCTCAGAGGCAGGCTGCTATCTATTAATCTCATTTTAAAGGAAATGAGGAAAGCAGCACAGACAGGTGCTCCCTAGCAAGGCAGCACAAACATAAAAGGAAATCCATGAGCTGATACTGCAGAGAGGAAACGGGCTTGTAACTCAACATTGACAAGAGTCAACCAGCAGAAAGAAACTCAGGTGCTTGTGTATGCAGCTAAATTCAGGCCCGGGGCTTGGTTGCTACCCCCCAGTCTGGGGACATGCGCAATTATCTGCAATAATCTCCCCTCACTGCTCTTCAGAGCTGTGTAAGTGCACTAGACTTGTCTTTTCAAGGTGACCATGGCAGCACTATGCTGTCACCACTCTGGATCACCCCGTGGAGTCCATGTGTTGAACTTTTTTTGTGACTATTTTCCAGTACGCGCATAAATGTCAGAGTAACAAAAGAAACAGGTAAAGGCAACATGGGGAAAACAGCCCCAGATCCTTTCCATGTAGTTGAGAGTTTATATTTCAGGGAATAGGGATGTGATTAAATTATGCACGTAGTTAAGTGCCTTGTTTTATCAAGACATAAATATTTATTTACAGTACTCATATAAATGAAGACAAGGATCATTTAAATTCATTTTCAGGTTGCCAGAATGCCTCAACGGTTTAGACTGGAATTAAGAAAGATCAGAAAGCCCTGTCACAAACACACCAAATATATAAAATACAGGTTTACTAGAGAAAAAGATCTAGTAAACAGACCGATCTGAAACTGAATGAGAAACTTAAAAGGGATTTAGGAAGTCAAACACTGGAAGCTATGATTTGCTTCTCATGTTAAAAATAGCACCTCCTTCACATCTCCTTAAGATCAAGCTTATTTCAAACATTTCTAGTTTATGGAGACTATCCTATGGAAAAATATTTAATATATTAATTTTCCTTTAGACAGACACTTCAGCTGCAATAATAAACCATACCTGAATTTTATGAATGAATTAATTTTACATCAAAGCTATGATTTATGCCCATGTAGAGTTTGGTGTTATAGCCCAACGTGGAAAAAATATTCAGAAATGGGGAAGCATTTAATTCCTAAAATATGCAATAAACGTCCTTGCAAAAGGAATACAGTGTCTTGTCAGCGATGCTGTTCTTTATCTTCAGGTAACTTATTTTGGGGAGCAATTTAAATGTTTAAAATTAGTAACAACAGTGAATGGGTACATGGAATAGTTGTAAATTTATATAGCTGAAAGTTATGAAAACATATAACTAGGTTCTGATTTTTCAGCTTGGTCGTAATTAGTCTCTAATTTTGTACCAACAATTTAATGGAGGGGGGTTGTGGGGGCACGGGGAGGTTGCAGTAATTGTGGGTGTGATTGATACCAGTTTAAAATTCTTCAGAGCTGGCTTGTTTCATTTTACTCAAAGATCAGCAATGGTTACACAGGGTTTAAACCATCACTGAGTACTTAAAAATTTCTCATCAGATGTCTGTGTGATTATGTTTTCTAGCCTGATGTTTAACTGGGCGTCTAAGCAGCATCGGTGGCCCCACGATTCTTTGTGTTCACAGAAATGGAAAGTAAATCCTTACTAAATTCATCAAATTAAATCGTTGATACATCCCATTGCTTGGTATCTTGCAATGTGGAAAATTTACCATTCTGTTTCTGTCTTAGATTATTCTTTCACCCATCACCATTTACTTTCATAACTTTTTGCTTTGTGACTGTCTAGGACATCATTAAATTCTTTAAATGAATTTGGGCTCATTTGTGTTAAATTACTGCAGCTTGTCCTTTGTACACTGTGATGTGGACATGTGCAAGACATACTGGTAGCTAGTACACTGTAATACTTGATCAGCTGCTCCTCCCCCGGGCATTTGTACCTTCTGTCTGAACTTTTATTACTGCCTGTTAAATTATAGCAATCCCATTAATGCCTAACAAACGTCTTTGTTCTCCTGGAATTGTCACTATATATGTATGTTGGTCTTCTTCCAGCTGCTGGTTATATAGTTCCCAATCTTTGCCAATTATCTCAGATGCAGATCTGGCTTTACTTCAGTTAGATGGAGCACCAAAAGTTCTCCAGCATTATATCAAGATACTTTCCTGTCTCTTCTACGCTGTGTATTGAGTCCTCGTTTTTTCCTCTTGGCTAGCTGGCCTTGTATGCTGGGGGAGAAGTGTAACAAAGATTACTTTAGAAATGTTTTCACAAACTCTGTTAGTCATGCATCCGGATTTACCATTTCCAGTATGAACTATAATCACTATATCCATTTCTCCCTTACATACCGCTCCTCCAGCACACATGTATGATTTATTTTATTTGCTTTGCTGACAGTTAAGGGTTCTTGGCATTTGAGAAAGTGAGTGTTGGCATTCCCAGTCCTGTGATCGTCAAATACAGATAAGTATTACCCTGCAGATATTCAGGGAGAGTTATGTTTCTTGCTACCTGAGCTGATAGGGTTGCAAATATAAATGCAATATAAATACAGGTTTTGAAAGCAAGAATGAGCAATTTCTTCCCTTTTCCATTTCAAATTGTATGTGAGAATGTCTGTCCCATTACCGGTAGTAACACAAACACAACAAACACCAATTTTTTGTTTTTTTCAGAGAGAAATGATATATTATTTGGTTGTAGCTTTCTCTATTAGAGAATGGTATCGGGTAAGAAAGCGTGTTGGGCAGTGTCATACCTAAGAGTGCTTGCAAAAGCATCACATTTGGTGCTTTTTGAAGCACGTTTCTCAGAAGAATGTGACATAGTTATAAGGTTGCCTTTCGGTATGTACTGTATTACTGGTAGGCCACCTATCCTCTTGGTGTGTCAGCAGGCATTCCCTTTTTACAGAACTGCATCTTCAGCAGAGTGACAGACACCAAAAGCAATGAAATTCAAAACACACGAGATACAAAGACAAAGGTCTTCCCAGTGAATTGCTTTTTGGGGCTATAGTCTGTGTACTGCAGGTCTGAACAAAAGTCATGTGGCCAGGCTTTTCCCATATCCTGGACTGATGAGGACAGACCACTGCAGAAGCTGAAAAGCTTGCAGTTTTCGATTTCTGGTTACTACATTGTGATTATTTGCTCTGGCTTGTTTTGCAGTGGCCGTGCTTGGCAGGGTATGAATGGCTAAATTTTAGGGCCACTGGAGAACTGGGAATAAGAGAGGGTGAGACAGAGGAAAGGAAGAATCTTCCTAAGTCTGTAAGAGATGTACAGTCATCAACAAGGTAGAGGAGAAAGGAATGAACTATTTGATAGTATCTAAAAAAAAAGCATTTGGATGAAAGCAGAGGAGGATTGGAAGCTTCTGCCTTTCCCAGAGTGTTTCTATGAGATCACACCAATGATTTGATAAACAATACACTTTCCGTCTTTGCTGATTGACTGTTTCACAGTTGCCTTCCAAATAGCCATAGAGTGTGAACTCATACTTGGGCTGCACCACACTACGCTAGACACCAGTATGGGCAACACTTCATAAGGGGTTTGCTTCCCGGAAAGGCCTAGTGCTTTGGCTGCGTATATGTGCAAACTAACTGGACTGAGAAGCTATCGTTTAGTGAATAAATGGCTAATAAGCACAAGATATTACTGATTTAAAAAAACCCCTAATTGTATTTAGTAACTTGGTAACAGTTCCAAAGGTGTCTGTGAAGCAGGATGCTAGCAGATGCAGCTTTCTTTTGTATCAGTGAAGAACAGCAACATCATCTTCTGTCTCTAACAAATAGCATACTTTTCACAGAATCATAGAGTAATTTAGGTAGCAGGGACCTCTAGAGTCACCTCGCTGAATCCACTATTCAAAGCAGAACAGACTAGCTCAAGTTACTCAGGGCCTTGTTCAGTATTTTGTTCAAGCTGAGGCTTCTTTTAAATGTAAGTTATTCCATATCACACCAACTGGTCCACTTCTTGTATGCCTGTTTTGCCCCTGGATAGCTCCATCCATGTCAGTCGAGTTATTCCTCTTCTGCATTGCTTTGAGGAGAGAATGGCTTTGAATAATTTGCTGTAACAGTGCACAGTACTCTCAAAGAACCCAAGAACTGATGAAACTCACGCATCAGGGAACTTCAGACTGGTTTTTTAGAACTTCTTCAGCTGAATGCTTATCCCAAGAAATGGTTATTTCCAAAGCCCGTCCGAGGGAGCCTGCAGCTTTAACTGCAGTGTGCCTTAAGTAAGTCAAATTTTTGTCTGCGCAAGGTGTGGCTTGCAATTATGTGAAGGAAAATAAGGCTACAAGCAATACTTACCAAGTAGGAGGAGGACATAAAAGAAGGGAACAGTTTTGGCTGTAGATGGTCTGCACTTGCCTCCACGCCACCCCTAGTTTAGTTCTGGCCTGTACCTATGGCACATGATGGTCATATGTTTCTTGAGAAAAATTATGATCTTTCTGATAGACTGAATCTCTGAAGTTAGTGCTTAATGCAGAAAACATTACCAACATCTACTGCAACAAATGGATACAGCAAACATGTCACCAACCTTCCTGAGAAGCAGTATTATTGACCCTCTTATTTTCTTTCACATATTCTAGTGCTAGTCCAAACATCTCTTCTTCTCAACTTCCATAGCAATAATTATCAAATCCTATATAGGGCAAGAGTGCATCAGGCCCGAGCACAGTTCATATGCTCTGTGCAAATGCTGGAGGGAAAACTGGAGAACACCTGCATAACTATTTTATTACTGAACAGGACTCTTTGTCTAACCTGTCAACCACCCTGCTGGGAATCTCATTTTGACACAGTAACGAGAGAACCAGTTTTACAAATGAATGTTCAGATGCTGAAAAAAGCAAGTCCCAACTCATATGCTCCACATGTCACCTTTCTGTTTAATAAGGTGTAATTTAGATGCCAGTTCAGTGGAAGTTTCACCCCTTGTTTTTTCACTTCCAAGTTAAGCATGACAGTGGGTTGAGATGTACATACCCTGCAGCTGTGGCAGTCTTCCCTGATAATAGCGTAGAAGGGCTTAACCACAAACACATATTAAAATAATTCCTCCTCTTGCTTGGTTGGTTTTCCTTTTAAAGGTTTCATTTTATTCATTTGACTTGCTCACCTGGTTTAACACTGCAGGAAGGTATGAAAGTAGCTCCTCTAGGAAGCATGATAATATAGCTCTCACCGTTACAACACCACTGTCCCAAGTTACATTTGCCCAGGCTCCGTCCCTTCATTTTCAGGAAGTCTGGCAACAAAACTGCAAATCTTTTCTTCTAAGCCCGATGAGCCCTGTGCATGTGTCAGGTATCTGCCAGGTAGCTCCATTCAAGTCTGTAGGATTTGTAGTCTCCTCCAGAAAAATGATCTCACTTGTTCTGTTTGAGGTGCCTTTTACGCCCACGATTGGAGCACGTGTGCATGTGCAATCCCTGCAATTGTAAATGTCAAAGAAGAGAGCTGTTGGATGTGGGCCCAGCTTTAGAAAAATTAGCTCTTCAGTTAATTTGTGATTGCAACACTTATGATGGTTTGATGACTCTGCAGCCAGAGAGCAGGCTGTGGCCACTGTATGCAGAGGTGAATGAGGCAAGAAGCAGAAAGAGAAAGAGAATATAGAATAGAATCATTTAGGTTGGAAAAGACCTTTAAGATCATCGAGTCCAACCATCAACCATGCCCACTAAACCATGTCCTGAAGTGCCTTGTCTACATGCTTTTGGAATACCTCCAGGGGTGGTGACTCCACCACTTCCCTGGGCAGCCTGTTCTAGCGCCTGACAACCCTTTCAGNTCCCCTCAGCCTCCTTTTCTCCAAACTAAACAACCCCAGTTCCCTCAGCCACCGCTCCTCATCAGACTTGTGCTCCAGGCCCCTCACCAGCTTCGTTGCCCTTCTCTGGACAAGCTCCAGCGCCTCAATGTCTTTCCTGTAGTGACCGGCCCAAAACTGAACACAGTGCTCAAGGTGCGGCCTCACCAGTGCCGAGTACAGGGGGACGATCACTCCCCTGCTCCTGCTGGCCACACTGTTTCTGACACAAGCCAGGATGCCGTTGGCCTTCTTGGCCGCCTGGGCACACTGCTGGCTCATATTCAGCCGGCTGTCGACCAGCACCCCCAGGTCCTTTTCCGCCGGGCAGCTTTCCAGCCACTCTTCCCCAAGCCTGTAAGAAGACTCCATCGCCCCTGTCTGAGGCATTGAACGGTGCCTCCATACAGTGGTAGTCCCCAAGAGCTTTGAAATCAAACAGTGCTCCTCCCTTAAAGCATCAGCCCTCTATGAGCAAAATGAGTGGAGGTACAGAGGGACCTAGGTAAAATGCAGAGAACAAATGGTTCTGGGCATAGGGTCAGTCTCTATGTTACTGAATGAAACTGGTCAAGAAAGAGGAGACAGTAACAGCAGCTTGACTCAGTGGTAGGAGTCCAGGCAACAAAGAGGCACAAGGAGAGGGTGACCAGGAAGGGACACTAGCAGATATTGGTGTCATGAAAGGACCAAAAGGTCAGCATGGCCAGTGGGGAGAAACACCAGCCATCCAGGAGACAGAGAAGAGAGATTTAGTGGAATAAGAGAGGAAATCCAAACCCTTTGAGAATGACAGACTCTTGGTGACAGAAGCACTTTTCCCGAGTGATTAGTTGATCCATTAGGTAGCTTTACTGCAGCTTTTGTATAGATGGATGAAGCACTAGCCAAAGGTAAATCAGTTGCTGACAGAATCTGTGCCTTTCCTTAGATATTGGCAGACATAGGTGTACCACAGCAGGGAAGGGAACTTCGTCAGCATTTGGATGAAGCCAGTGGCCACCTGCAACGCATAGTTTCACTAAGTGAGACCTTTTTTAGTTTCAGATATGGCCTTTATTCAGTTTTATTCCTGTCTCTTAAACTTTATTCCTTGCTCTTCCACTGGCCTGCTGATTATCTTGGGCATTTTTTTTTAATCTACGTACCTCAGTTTCTACACCTGTATAATAAGCATAAAAATGACTTCTCTAAGGGTGCTCTTATCAACCAATATGTGCGACCTCTGAACTTAGAAGAGTGAAAAAATGTTTTCATTGGATTAAATTACCTTTTTAAAAATCAAAACATTCTTCTAATGCATTTTCTTTCCATTTGAAATGCATTTTCACAAGTGTTGCATATAATTCATTAGATGTGACTTGTCTCTCATCCACCTTATTTTAGTTTTTAGTTTATTTGACTGCAGAACAATTTGAATAGAATCCAGAGAATACCAAACATTTGGTTCATCTGTCTCTGATATTGAACAGCCACATTACGGGGGTTGCACCTAGCCAACTAGGAGATGTCTATAATAATGACAGGTCTTGACTCTTTCTGAAAAACAAGGTTTGCTTATCTGACACTAAAATCTCTGGCTCTGACACCCACAATTGAGAAGCACACTGAATGTCTGAGAAGCATATGTTCCAAATCAGCTGTCATTAAATGACCGAGCAAATGCATGGAACAACGTAGACATTCTTCACACATTGCAAATGCATAGACACTTTCTCTTATTTTTAACTTTTTCCTTTACGCTCATGTTCAAATGGAAACCTCTCCAAAAGCCAGGTACTGTGGTACACAATGGGAAAATAGCACTGGGAGTGATTGATTGCAAAAAATGGAAGACATATTGTGTAATCGTATGCCGAGAGAAGGAGCAGGCAACATGACTTGGTTTCCATTTCAAATAAATAGACAGTGGAACAATCAAGAAACTGCCAAAGTAAATGAATTCAGCATGGTTGGAACACCAGCACATTGCTGCTTCAGAGAAGGTTTCTGTCACAAGTTACAGCATCAATGGTGAAAGACACAGGTCTTCTGTTTTATTTTTCACTTCCTGAGCCACACTCTGCTCTCTGTTATTCTAACTGACATCTGGAGGAATGCCAGTGAGTTCACTGAAATTAGTCTGGTTTTAAATTATTGTAACACAGATCAGATTCCTGCCCACTGTCCTTGAACCCCTGAGATATGCAAAACACGTGATGGGCTCTTTCTCATGGGGATTTATACACTGATTTAACTGTTCCCGACAGCTTCTTTACCACATTATGAGCTTTAGGGGAGAAAGAAAAAACCTTTTAACTATGAAAAAGTGACAGAAATAAAGAAAAATTAGTTACTCTCCATGGAAATTGTAAGAGGTCCCTAGGCCATATCAGAGCACATTATTTAAATTCTTCTAGCTATCATCAGCAGTGCAGAACTTCTATTCCAACATGTCCGAATCTGCATGTGATCTTGTAATTTGAGCTATGTTAAATTAGAGGTTATCACACTCCCTTACTTTGAGATCTGTCCCAGGGCTTTTTGTAAAAGGCTTTGATTTTGCATAAGCTGAATATAAACATTACAACATGCACACCCTTGACTTGCACTAAACACTGTACCTTGACAAACTTCAGTGGTGTTGCATATGTGTCTAAACAAGGATTTAACAACACACTAGGTCATGCACAGCTTGTGTCAGAAGAACAGAGTGCTCAAACAGTATCATGATCTAATACCTGACATGCTTTATGTGAAAGCAGAGCACTCCTTCATTAGCTGAAGGTCATAGATTATAATAATGCACTTAAAATCCTGAAGGTGTTGTACTCCATCTAATTAAAATTTGTGGATATGTAGGCTTTTTTGCATAGGGAAAGTAAAGTAGAAATTTCCCTAAAGGCATAGACAGAAGAGGAAAGAAGTCGTAGGCACAGAATCCTAATTCTAATTCAGTTCCTGGGCACCGGTCCTTCCTCAGATTCCTGGCCACACTTTCTAATAATAAGGGAAGAATTAAAATTTAATCCAAAAAAAAAAAAAACCCCAGATGAGCAATGCGTAATAAATCTATCACTCATGCTAAAGCATGGCACAATATTTTGAATAACAAAGAGTTTTTTCAGGAGTATGCATAGAAAAGAAAAGCATAACACCCACTGGTGTTATAATTTACAGGATTATTACAAGCCCAGAGTCATCCCTTATTTCCCTTGCTATTTCATATCTTCTTTCCCAGAGCAAAATTATAGACTGTGTACCAGCAGCTTTAAAGAATGTTCACCCTGCTGCATATGAGAACGTGTAGCACATTCATCTTTTCCAGACTTTGCATGTCAATGCATTTATTAAGCTGAAAACCGTAACATTACTGTTTAGCTTATATTAACCACGAAAGTAGAAGGGAAACCCAAATCTAACCAATTCCATTTTTATATTTTAAGAGTTTTTGTTCTCTTTCTACCAATTTTACTAATAAGTGCATACTCTATAATGAAATATTCAATACTTCAGAAATCACATGAAAGTATCTTCACTGGCAGTTGTGTGAGGCTCAGTTCAGCTGGGAGTACAACTGTGTGTCATTCTTCATACCTGACTACGTGCTGTGAGAGGCGTTCACAAAAGCCAGCTCTCTTGGCTCTCCATGCTCATTGAGGTTGGCTGTTACTAGTGTTTGGAGCAGCTATGGTCATATCCATTCTATTGATTCACTGACTGAAGGGATGCCTCGCCTTTGCTCAGAGAATTCCCTGGTATCTACAAAGTTAAAGAAAAATTAGGTTTACCTTCAGAAGCATTTTGGAATTTTTCTGCAAGCACACATTCAGCTCTACCTGGCTTAGTTACACCACTGGTGGTCAGCAAGGCCTGCTTGCAGTAGTAGGAACAATGCCCAAGGACAAGTGTTTTCTGTGTTTGGGATGCAACCTTGCAGTGTATATTCAAGCAAAATGCCATGGAGCTTGGCTTAAGTAAGAATGTAGGTTAAGGCCTATGTACCTTATTAATCAATAAAGAGAGAGGCTGTAAACTGCAGAGTACACACAGTTGACTGGCTGTAGCTTGCAGTTTATAAAGTCTTCTTTCCTGTTATTCTGTAGGGCAACATTAACTAGAAATGTTTAAATAATCACATATATTTTAGTGTGTCTGCTCTTAAAATTGAATACATGCACAACTCTTCTAAAGAAAGAGTTGCTCCATTTCATTGTATACTAGCTTAGAGAAGGTCTTAGCACTTAATAAATACTATCAACTTTTCAAACCATACTTTGCACTCTTAAAACACTGTGCAAACATTTATCTAGTGCCATCTGAAAAATATGCAGAGATCAACATTCAGTAAAGTGCATTATATATGGCTTTTTACCCTTTTTCAGTGGCCATAATTTCAATTCTTCTGGTGATAAGGAGCAGACAGAGCAGACTGCCACCATCTCTGTGGTATTTTGTGGCTACCATCTTGATTTTTTTTATGTCAAACTGGAGAAGTCAGGAAGGTCATTCTTAATAAAAGCAACAACGATAGACAAGATTAATTGTATCAAAAAATCAGTTTTTCAAGAAAGCAGAATATTCTCACACAGTGTCTTGCATTTCTCCTTGTGTTTTAAAACAGAGCAATACACTGCAATAACTTTTCTTAATAGGTTGTATTTGCTTTTGATAAATTGAAAACAGTGAAAATGATAGTGTGGAAAGCTGAGAAGTTTTTTCCTCAAAGCACTAGCTAGAGAAGATTTAATGTAAGAGTGTGGAAGACATTTTCAGGAGTTGAATAAACAGGCTCAGTTATTTATACTGAAAAATTCCAAAGATTAGGCTTCTGCTTTTTAATGTCTCGGCCCTAAAAGGTATATGATACATGTGTTCGGTTTGTTCTTTTTACATTTGCCCTTTAAGTGCAGAGTCCATTGATAGCCATTTAGAAAGCACCCAGGACTTGAGTGCCATGTGTTTTAGCAAAGCTAACAAGAGAGAGATTTTAGATAAAAGGAGCAGTGTTTAAAACAACCTCGTGAAATTGCTGGTTTCTATACACTGCCAGGAATCATCCCAGGATAGCTGGGGGAGCAGGGAAGCTTCAGAGGAAGTCTTAAAGAAATGAGCTGTAGCCAATGCTGTCATCGATGCTAGTGAGAGTCAGACTGGCAGTTTAGTCAGGGTTAAACTAGTGCCTCAAATTTGGGAACTCCTGACCACAAATCCTTAATGCTGGGGAGCTCTGTGGCTGACTGGCACTTCAGCCAGCCATACAGACATGGAGTGGCTATCGTGCTGCGGATGACATGTTTAACCTTTGGAGAGAGTAAGGGATGAGATGTACACAGAGATGACAGCTAGTTGCTTTTTTCATCTGGTCACATAGGATGGTCAGAATCATATTTATCCTTCTCTAACAGTGGATTCACACGTAATTTTTCAGCCATCTTACGCCTATAAGGAGTCTTCCCTGCTGCTGAACAAGGGAGGATGCTGCAGAATTATTCAGTACTCTAGAGAGATGTTTAAAATGTAAGCCACCAGGTTTTCTGAGGGGACAGGCCTTTTCTAGCACTCACCAGGTCTCTGGAACTTTTCCCTTACTTTCTCTGAAGCAGTCCGATTTTGTGTGGCCTTGCAAGAGACCTTTTTGGAGAGGGTTGCCTGTAACTCAAGAGTTTCAGGAAGTGAGTGCAGAGTGTAAAATTTGACCCACTACTGTGATTTTATTGCAGTGTTCATGGCGGCTGAGGATGCCTGAAATGCCTGAAGACGTAGTCATCTTCTGTGTTATTATCTGAGTTGGACTACCAAAGTCATGAAATTGAGGGTGGGATTCAGTGAGACTTGCCAGAGCCTCTGTCAGCTGCTGAAGAACAGAGTTCCAGAGGGATTGATGGGAATTGGTGAATCTAGGTGTTTCTCAGGATCAGACCTACAACCCTTTAGGAATAACTATTGCCCCATGACTGATATAGCTTTCCTAAATTTAGAATATATTTGCACCTTTTCAGGTTTTTTTGCTTTTATCTAAACTACAATGAGAGCCTTAGTCTGGGGCACTTCAGTGGCATGCAAAGTTGGCAAGAACTGGTGGTCTGGGGCACAAGCTTGGACTATTAACCTTTGACTCCCATTAGTTCCCAAGAAATGCCTAGTGATCAGTGTTGCTTAATTAATTTGTAGTGAACTGACAGAAAGATGTGGACCTATTTTCTCCTAATTGTGTTACTTTATAAATATGTCCTTTAAAAACCTTGTTCATGTTATTCTTTAGACTTTTGACCTCCCATTCATCTTTCTCCTGCCATACAACAGATGGACTTGAATCTAGCATGAACGATGTCCAAGTCTTCATCTAGTAGGACCTCGCACCAGGATTGTTCCTAGCTGCTCTGCCTTGCAAATACCCTGTTTCAACAGAAATGAGAAAAATGCCTTTATCCTCATTTGTCTGTGAAATACAATATATTTGGAAGATAAGCCCAGACCTTCATGTTAATCATAAATCAATTATGTTAATCCTTAATGTAGAAAGCATGAAAATTCCTTCTTTCCTTATTGCAAAATCCAGTAGGATATTCACAGTAATTATGCCACTTTTTTTTACAAATCATAAGCTCATATCGTAATCATTAGAGCTACAACTGAGTAGTTGTCTGTCTTAGAATATTTGAATTGTCCATTTCAATTGCAGTGGAGGTTTGGGAATTTATTTATTTTTAATAGCTGAAGTAAATCCTTGTATTAACCAGATTTCCCCTTTTTATTCCTCATGTAGCCTTTTGAGTTTAGTCAGATTTTACACGTCAGAATTCTGCATGAAGAAAGTGAAAAGGGAACTACAAGGTTAAGCCTGTAAAATACTTTCTTTGCCCAGTACCATTGGCCATTGATTTGGCAGAGAAGCACCCTGCAAGATTGCTCCTTAAACTTTGGGTCTGTAAACAGATTATGTCAGTCAAGCTGTCCCCACTGTTTGTTATTACTAATACTTGAACCGTCCGATGTGTTTATCACATGAAGACCTCCTCTGTGTTAAGGGATGTACAAGGACAGCGTAAACCTGAGAAAAGGTGGGATGAAAGAAAATACCCTTAATTCTGCTATATACATAAGCAGCTGTGATACAGAGAAAGTAAAGACGCTTCACTGTCTTCATGCTCCCAGATTTTTCTGATTGGGTTTTTTGGGTTTTGATTTTTTGGGGTTAGGGTTTTTTGGGGGGTGGGGGTGTATTTACAGTGCTGATCCCACCTAGAACACAGAGGTTCCAGCTTATAGGAATATAGGATAAATGGGTTAATACACCATCTGTGGCTTGCAGATGCTATTCTATTCCTAACCATGTCTAAAAACTGGATGAGGTTTATCAGGGGCTCTCAACTCCATTAAACCAACTTACCCTGTGTGATACTGAGGTTCTGGGTTTGGCTCACATTGTGACTAGCAGTGCTAGAAGAATAAATCCACTGCATCTTGCCTCACAGTTTAGTTGGCAGGATATCAAATAAGTACACTTCTTATGAGAGTCCACATTTAATTGTTAATGTCTAGAAATCAGCCACCAGAAATATCCCGTTTTTCTGCATGCATTATGAAGTAGGTGTCATGGACTCCTTTCTCCTGTTCGTCTCAGACTCTGTGGAATGTAAGCATGATCTTATGGTCAGGCCCTGCTGCCCTTTCCACATTAAGTACTAAACTGTCAGAATGAGTGGAAACAGGTGTATGCAGAGAAAGAAAGATGGCTATATCTGAAAGAGTGATTTTGATTGTTGCAGCCATGGATGAAATTAAATCTGGCTGAGAAGTGCAATCAAAATTTTTCAGGCTCATTTGTGCACCATCATGGCTAGTGACAAATGTGCCAGCAAGCATGTTAATAAAAGGGCACTTCGAAAATTCTACCCTCATGGCAATGCCCATTTCAGTTGCATATTATTACTTCTTGAAGACTCTGAAATATTTTGGCTTTGTTATATCAAACTTTACACGCCTCTGTCCTCTAAGTCTATATTCTCTCATTTCTGCATTGCCCCCTTTAATGGTCAGAAAGCATTTTTTTTTAAGTTCGGAAAGCCTAATTTATGCTAGCAAAGGCATAAGTGGGAATAGCAACGAGCTTGCCATATTCAGTGGTACAGTAAATGCTAAAACATGCCCTTTGATTAACTGGCATCCTAACAAATGACAATGACACACCAGAATAAATATTCCAGGTAGTACGCCTGTAAAGTATCAAAGATGATAGTTCTGCCCCTGAAATTTCTTTTCTTATTTCTTATTCAGCTTTTTAAAACTATGTAAAGATGCATGAGCCCTGCCCACTTTTTTCACTTCTCAGTGCAGAAATGCCATCTTCCTAATGAGTAGGCCAAAAGATGTAAATGTACCTTTTGTCTTTCTTTCACTTCCCTACCAATATGTGACCAAAATCAATCCCAGTTGGTTTGCAGGTATTTGCCACTGCTGGAAAACAGGCATCTGAAGTATCCACTCATTTCCATGCACTGTGAGATAGGCAAGGAGATACCTGCTCTGCCTGGCTCCAGCTTTCTAAAGGTAAAGCACACTTTGAGATCACCTACTCTTCCTACAGGCTGAGGCTATTACTACATCATGCATAAAAGCAGCTACTATTTGTGTCAAAGTGCAAGTATGGTAACTAATTTTACAGGAAATATAGCGTAATGAAGAACTGAATTATTACAGAGGGGTTTAAATTGCCAGTTAAATAGTCTTTTGTCATCACTTTGGTGGGGAAAGGGGGACATCTGGTGGGAGGTCTTTGTAAAAATTGAGCAAGGCAATTTCCTACTTGAAGCAGTAGGATATAAATCCCTATGGAAGTGGTATATTCTGAGTAACCATTAGGTTTTGCTTAATTTCTAACCAAGACTGTTGATTAATTAAGGCATATCAAAATCACACAGCAGAATGTTTTGCAGTGGTGCATGCTGTAAAGCCCTCACTTTCCTTTTATCAAGTTAACAAAGAAGCATAGCTAAGCCTGGATGAATGCCCAGTACCCTCTTGTGAAGAGATTTTCACACAAGGTCTGGGAGAGAAGGGGTGAGAGGAAGTCTGGTCCAGAAAAAGCACTTAATACTTTTTGCTGGGGGTTAGAAAATAAATATTAGAAATCTGCAAGCATTGCATGAGTACATAAGAAAGCAAGATGTTGTGGCATTCACTAAGCCTTGAGTAGGCATCTTCTCAGGGATTATAACCTGCTTAATCAAGCCTTGGAAGTGCAGCAAGGCAGGAGGCAAAATATACAGTAATACTTGAGCATGAAACTTCAAAAGGAATTGCAACAGATTAAAAGAAGACATAAGACTGTGGCACATCCAGGGTACAATGCCCAGTATACTTTGGCCCATCATGTAAATAATAAGTAATGATTGCATTTATTGGTAAAGAGGAGGAGAGCTACAAGTCTGTTGTTTCCGTCTTCTCTGATCCTTTCCTAGCAACAGTCAGTCTGGAATATGCAGCTTTCTTCCTTCTGCTGACATTTCATAGCTTCTGACCCATTTTGTGAATAATCCTCTTCAGAAAGCATCCTGCAAGGAGGCAGCACCAGGGTCGAAGCAGTCACAGAGTGAGAGCTTCGATCTTGCTGTGGGAGCAGCAATGCTGGGAAATCATTCCCTGCACAAGCATTGCTGCATGGGGCTTGGAGGAGAAGACAGCCAGCATGATGTGAGACCTTGCCACACACCCACTGCAGACTGGGTGAATTTCATTTCCATGAAATTCTGTGGCAAATAGACACTTCATTTCTTTTCACCAAAGAGTGCACAAGAGATCTGTTGCAAGCTGAGAATTGAAGTGAATGTACTTCTTTTTCCCCTACTGCACTGCACGCCATATTTCACTTCTTTGTCTGAATCACCTTATATTCTGTGTCCCATGGCAGCCGAGTATACTTTTAGCCCATCACTGTTACAAACTTAGATTTTTTTTAATATTTCTCTGTTCTTACTACAACATTGTCTGTGAGCACATTCCAGATTTATCTGCAGTCTTTAAAGTGCAGTAGGGGACTATCAGTGCAGACAATTTATGTTTGCATTTGCATTTAAGTTATCGTTAGCATAAGGTCTTAAATCAGATTATGATTAGCGTGCTTTTGCAAAGCTAAAGCAGAACTTTCTAAGATAAACTCTATCTTGCTACTATCCAAAAAGTTATTTCCATATAAAGTATGTTTATTAAATGTGCTGAACTGTTATAAAGTTCCTTTAAATTTATGAAAAGACTAAGAAACTGCTTGGCAAGAATACTTGAAATGACAATATATATCATAAATGCCTTTCATACTATATAAAGAACATCATGCAAAAAGAACAACTAAAAAAGTTCAGCATGTTCACTTATGCTCTGAGTATAACATAAGCCAAGCTGACCTCATTTTATATGAGGCCATTTTATACTCAAATATACCACTAAGCTTTATTTTATCTGTTGTATTTTCATTATTTTTGGCCAAATCTGAAATGAGAGCACTGAGGCTTCTGAGCCGCCTGATAGAGAGGAATTTAAAAATGGAACAAGGTTCAGAACTAACTCCTCCAATGGATACATAATTTATTTTAAAAGACAGGCTTCTAAGCTAGCACAAAGAAGCGATGCTAATGTTGTGGTCCTATCTGGAATGCACATTTTAATAGTCTGAAGTTCTACTGCAAACAGAGTTTCAATTCTCTCTTTCAAAAGTGATTGATCTCATAGTTTGTTAATTTTGGCAATCAGTCTCTGGGTAGTTTAGTTTTGTAACACACTACAAGCCATTAGGAAAATTATTAGAGCCAAGTGCCCTTTTACTGTCAAACAACAAAGAATAAGATTTCTTGCACTAAATCTTCAATTCCCATTGGTTCCTGTAGGGTTTTATATCAGTGATGCAAAGTCATTTTTAAAGGCGGGCTCTCACAGCTGATGGTGGATGATGGAGCAGCTCTGTGAAGCACTGTTACTCAACACAGTTATTGCACTGATGACTCTCCAGCAGGGTACTAGTTGTTTGAATAACTTTTCTGTTTAGAGATGTGCCCAAACCAAAATTCTGGATCTGAACGCCCATTAATCAAGGAATAAAGTTTTAGCACCCGAATCTGAATTTGGTTTTGCAGCTGATAGGTGGCAAAGGGAATAGTAGATCGTCTTCGCCATTTGTGAGAAAATTGCAGTGAGATTGTTCTCATGGGGAGTCCATTGGCTAAGCTGTATAACTAAATTTTCAAAGAATTCACCAATCCAATTGCCTGCAATTAAAGAGTTTAGCATGCTTAGAAAAGTACTCAAATTTCAGCATCAGTTTGGTATGTTCTTCTATTTCTACACCATATTACTCTGATGGGATTTTTCTATTTTTCTCTGGGACATTGAATATTTAATACTTGCAAGTGAAAAATACCAGGCTTGATGGAAAAATCATCTGATATGTTGTGGTAGGTCCTGCCTTCCCAAGAGCCACAGTAAGTTAACAGCTAGGGTGAGTGCTTGCACTACCAAAAGGCCAGCTGGAGGGCCAGTTAATGCCTGGGCATTGAGAGGCAAGGTGTGCAAATGGCATCATCCCTGAGGATTGCTGGGAGTTTCCTTGCAAAGTCCAAAAATGAAAAGGTTTCCATGAATCTGTGTGTGTGTGTGCACATATATATTTTCCAAAATACCTTCAGATCATTTTTGTGGAAGTGTAGTCAACTGTAAACCTGTTCCTTGTCTGACTTGAGCAATTTTAATTGTCTCAGACTATCCATGAAATAAACGGGTGACTGAGATGTAGCTGCACTAGGAAAAAAATAGGTCCCTTGTGGTAATAGGTGGTAGCAATCTTCAGCACAAAAGTAAGTGGCAAGTGTTTGCAATAGAAAGCTTATGCACATATATAAAAGATATTTTTAATTATTTGCGTTAAAATGGTACTAGAGTTAATGCTTGCCCATCCTCTTCTAAGGAACAGTGCAATGACGAAGATGTATCTATTTTTTAATTGGGGTTTTCTGTCAAATCTTATATAAGTAAATCCAAACTCCATTGAACTATACAACTAGAATCCATGCCAGATTAATCTTGTACAGTTTAGAGTTGCTTTTGTACATCATGCAACTGGACTTTCTATAGCAGACAGGCTCCCCAGCATGTCTGTTGGCAACAACTTACATGACCTGTGTGCACCGTATAGCCAGCTGAAGTTGTATAATACATGCATACGTGCTTTTCATTATGAACTCTGCATAGGAGTCTTCCGTCTTCTGGAAGTTTAATGCTTTTTCTTTGACTCCAGAGAGGTAAAAGATGCGCTGTGGGAGAATTCAGAAAAGGAAACATACATTTGAATTGAAAACACAGACAGGAAAATACATGACATTTATAGCACAACAGTTTATTTCTAAGGGATTAGCTGATGAGATTTTAGGAATAAATACAATGTACATTAGGTTTAGAAAAGGCTTTTCCCTAGATTACCATAAGAACATTATGCCATTGATTTCTGACACTGGATTTGTAAACTTAAAATGTAGTGCTGAATCAGTAAGCACGGCTTTCATGGAAATTAAAAATCATCTCATGCAGTAGTTGTTTCAGCTGTAACTCTCACACTGGCAGAAGTGTGGGAAGTGTGATTTCTGTTCTAACTGTATGCCAATTAGGCTGAACTTAGTAATTTCAACGTAGTTCATTGAATTAATGAAGCTACGCTAGAAGAAAATTATTTTCTGGTCTAATTTTCAACTGGGTCTTTTTATGTTTTTTAACCAAAGATAATGGTGAGGTAGCTGTACTGGTTGCATCAGTAAATTCTCATGCTAACTTGACGCCTCTGTCATATTGTGCAGTCCTTGTTTAGGTGACAGAAATATTTATAAGCAGGAAGAGAACTCAAAATACCTTTGAGATAGTCCTATGGGCATCATTTGTCAGAAAATAGGATTGACACACCAGATTGTGAGAATGGTGGCACAGCCATTTGTGAGAAACATCACTGGAACTAGTTCAGGATTAAAGCCGGAATAATTTTTTTGCAAACAAGTCTGCTTAACATATTCTAAGATATCCTACTTGGCAGAGACTGTCCCTGCTTGGTCTGTTCAATTTTTTCCATTTTAGTGAAAAGAACAGTCATTCTCACATCTTCTGTGGAAGTAGCAGTAACTATTAAATATTTTCAGTAATACTAACAGCTAGGGAGATGCCGGAGTGATGTGCTGATACTGAAAACTCTCTAAACTGCTTCTGCTTAGAGAGTGGCTAGTGGAAAAATAAGGTTGAAAGTAGCACACAGTTCTCCACCTTCATAGAACTGCTAACACTCTTCTTACTGGCCTGTTTGTCGGGCTTACCTCAGTGTTGGAAGAATATGTAGGAAAATGTGCTATTTAAAATCTTGAACTCATTCAGTGAAACAAAAGCCTGATGTTTCCTGCTACTGCAAAGTCTTCACTGTCATCAAGATAAAGTTGACCTTCGGTAAACCAGAAACTCATCTTTCATCATTCTTTGTCATTTTTTGTGCTTCTTCCATTATTTTTTCTTCCTATTCCTTCTCCTTTGGCCATTGAAGAAACATGTATATATCTGTATTTCTACACATGTACATTCACATATTTTTATAAATACATATATGTGTTTAAAGCTATGTATAAACATGTCTATATATAAGTAACCTTGCAAAAGAAAACAATCATCAGTAACTAAAATTCACTTCTCTGGATCAACTGTGCTGAGTAACCATCAGGAACGTGAGAACCACAAAGCACAGGAGAATTAACAGACTCTTTGAAGGCAACTCAGGCAAACCATGTCCTCTCCCAGGACCAGCTCCCACGATACAGACAGAGAAAATGCTGAAGTGCCTGGGCCTGCCTCAGGACACCACCAATGCTTTGAATCATTCTGACTTACCGCTATATTGTTAGGAAGTATTTATATTACAGTAGAGCACAGGAGCACAACTCAAAATAAGGCACTACTGTGCAGGGCTCTAAAGCGAACTTGGTAATAGCATACCGGCTGCCTAGGAAAGCTTGCCATCAATTTAGAGAGCCCTCAGCAAAGTCACTCCTGTAATAGAAATTGCTCATCCTCCGAACACCAAATGCCTCATTAAGCTCCAAGATGTGCAGTAAGACACAGTAATCACATTTTGCCCTGAAGCATTTGGGAGTTAATAATACTTGTAGAGAAAATCCACCTCATTCAATTCTCAGAGGAACTCATTGTCCACACAGCCACCAGATCAGTCCGGTTTTCATCTGGAGATGTTGCTTCAAAGGGACAAGAAGTATTTCATGCTGTATGCTGGAATGTAATTCTGCATCACTAACTCATAGAAAGATAATAATGAACAGTGATGTAAGTGGCAAGAACTGCAACAGCAATGGATAATACTTGGCCAGTAGAAGCTGATAAGCACACGTGGGGTAACAGAGAAACACTGCTCACCAGCTCAGGCTTTGGAAACACATGGAAACACACTGGTTTCCATGTACACAACGCTGGGTCCCATATCTGGCACTCTCAGCTGCCCCCCAAGAGGACGAGCTGGGGGCTGCTCACATCTCCCACTCACCTTGCTGCTAGCATGAAGTGCTTTCTCTCACATCCATGGCTCTGTAATGGTGTAAGCCTACTTGAAGGGAAAGGGAAATCAGGCTTTTAGTGTCCCTGTAGCTCAGTTCCTCCTCTTTTAAAACATTGTGAAGGTTTATTTATTTAGTATTGTTTTTAAGTTCAGATGCCTTAGTGACAGAGGCCTTTTACACAAATATTTGGAAGCTGTTCTTATGCGAGCTTTTAAAACTTACGTCCTCTGGAGTGCTCCAGGGGTCTAGACAGATTTATTCCCTTCACATATGCTTTCTTTCTCTCTCTCTCTCTCTCTCTGTTCCTCCCTGTGCCCATGTTCTGTAAAACATATTAACTTCTTTGTCCTGAAAGGTATTTACTTTTAACTTATTCAAGAGACGGTCCTGAAACTCCACAGCTACATGAATTAAACATTATCTAGTCTTTGGAGCTGCAAATGTTGCTATGTTACTTCAACTCTATAAGTGGGTGCAAAAAAAGATTTTTTTTTCCTCCTTTTCAGTGACTCATTAGGCATTATTCTGTATGAAATATCTCCATCCACTGACTTACATATTTTATCAATGGTTATAAATATCGTGGATGGGTACAAGCCAATCAAATAAATAAATACAGCTGATTCCTAGTTCTTGAATGAGATCAAAGACAACCATAATCAACCACTTCAGAGCAAAAGCAAGTTTATGCAACTGACTCTTAAATTTTTATTCCAATGTATTTTTAAAAGAGGAGGAAGTGCTTTTAATTCCTACCTTATGCTGCCCCAGAGTTGTAATTATTAATTATTGCACCACTTCTTTGGATTTAATCTTTTTATGATTTTTTTATGTCTGCATGTATCTAGTTCATAAATTCCCAGACATTTTTTTCCCACTTTGGATAACTTTACCTCCTTCTGGAATGGCAGACCTCTGTACCATGGAAGTAAAAAATAAGCTGTTGCAGAAGAGACTGAAAGATTGATGAAGCACAGGAACTAATAAATTACATGGAGTGAGCATATCCTGCACTTATTTCACATAATTCTTTAAAATTATTATGATGTAATGATTTTTTTGTTCCATAAGAGGGCTTTTGGCAAGAACTTGCCCAGTGAACACATCCTAGCATTAAGCCTACGCCCCCTTTTTTTTTCTCCTGTTTTTTTTTTTTTCCTGACGGGAACTGGCAAAAAAAAGCCCTATAACTGGGAGTAGGTCTGCGGGAGGACACCACCACTGCCTGACCTGCACGCTCCTTTATTGGGTTCATCCTCATTCAGGTAACCAGCATGCTGTCTAAGAAACCAGCCCCTGCAGAGTCGTGGTATTTAAGTAATTTCACTCAGGTGATTGTTTCAGAGCATTCATCTCAGTAACTTGGTATCTTTCAAGCACCAAACATCTGATTCGGACAAATCCAGTAACCGAAGTAAATTAAGCTGTACTAGAACAAAACTAGGGAAAGTTCAAAAGTGGGCAGCAAAATTTATTGGTTTCAGTCATGGAGTAATCTGTACTAATAAGTTAAACTAAGACAATTCAGTGCCATTAACAGGTACTGATAGGTACTGTAAACGGTAAGCAAACAGCAGTAGAAACTAAGGCTGGCTGGGTTTGTTATTTTCAGTTGCAATCTGTGTAACTGTAGATCCATAAACAGTCTCTCTGATTTCAGGAGAACTATCCAAATTCTTCTGTCAATCATGCGTGCAGGGTCTTAGCATTGTTTCTGCTTACAGAAGCTTTACGCATTGTGTCACAAATCTCACCTTTGAAGAAACAATGCATTTAAAGGCAGGCACGAAAGACCTCAGCTGCAGAGCTCCAAACAAGAGGTTTACATTGAATTAAGGGTGGAAATGGTTTTGGCCCTTCCAGAAGCACCATCTGTTTCTACGGCTGGTCATTGTTTGGATTATTTATGACCATAATTTTAAATTTATCTGGTTAACCTTTGGATAGCCTCCTAAAATAACTATTGACTCTTTGAGCTTTCAAGGTAATATATTAAGATGTGAGGGTTTAGTATTATTATTTTACAGAAAGAACCTCAAGCCTTTTTATGTAATATATCAATATCTACAAAACCAGGAAATAGCTATACTATCACACAGCAAAAGGAACTGCAGTGTCACATATTTGTTGTTGTTCACACCACGACCCGTGCTAATTGAAATTTCTCCATAAGAAAAACAGAAAAGGACAGATTTTTTTTTTTTGAGACGTACTCCCCCCAGAGTACTTACCACACAATATCTGTCTTCATGTTGGGGTTCAACAGAAAAAGAGAAATAGATGGGATGAAGCTCCTCCAAAAAGAACAGAAAATAAATAGGAAAAGGGTCTTGAGGATCCATGTCTTGTAACAGACTTAAAACAGATGAAAGGAGATGGAAAAAAGACTTTTCCATATTAGTCTGTATTATCTCATCCTGCACTATTAGAGGTGCTGGGAGTCTTTCCATTTTCCCTGAGGGATCAGGTCCCACAATTCAAAAATATTGTGCTAAAATAAAAATGGACAGAACCATGGTTGGTTTTGCACACATTCATCAAGGATGGTTCAAATTTAGGTTGAAAATAAGCTAATACAAATTAGTATCTGTGGGAAGGTTTTGTTAGACTGAGGTAGTTTTAGTTGGACTATAATTACACTTTTCATGCTTGCTAGGTTATGCATACCATATAGACTTCAGAATTAAGGAGCATGAACTTTCATGAATGTGTTTGTATTTAAAGGGCAGAACTCCAGTCAAATGAGAACATTTATAGGATTTATTCTTCAAAAAGGGTGAGCCCACAGTCTCATGTAGCTTTTGGCTCCTCTCTGTGTAACAGGCTAAAACAAACCCTGAGATTAAAACACCTTACTGTTTCACATTGGACTATATGGCTTGGTTTAAAATTCATTTTACAATACTCTGAATCCACACAGCACTCTACAAAATGCACATCGACAAGGATGTTGGCAACCACTAAGAAAACAAACTTTTGAAAAATATACTGCAAAGGAAAGTTAGTCTTTTCATAGCAAAATAAGTATAAATTGGGGTGAACTTTTTAGTCTTCCTAATAATGTACTGTATTCCACTTCCCACCAGAGAAAATATTCTTAAATGATGAAAATCTAAAAAAGGCTTTCTTCCTGATGATCTCCCTGCATTCCCCCATCAATAAAAAATAAATCCAAGAGAGATACTGCAGTACAGTGCTACAATAAACAATAGCCCCAGGTATTTTAGGAGGAACTATACATGCCTGGTGGAACAAAAGAACATTAGATGAGGATCTCAAAAAACCCCAAGAATTCAGGTCTCCCAGGTGGTGCTGCAGAAAGATCTAATTGTTTCATTTGCATGAAAAGAGCCAAAATGCTGCATACCTAGCCTTTTTGCTACCCAAATTCATTTTTAGCATAACCTTTTTAGCAGTGAAGGCAATCAACTACATTATCACATGAGCACTGCGAAGTCAAACACAGCAGAGAAAGTGAACCAGGCTGCCTTACTCTACTGCAGCTGGGAGTTTCCCAAAACGCACTCAGTATTGTATCCTGTAGACATATAATCTTACTTTTTACACTTCTAGCCCTATAAAATTAATTTGTCATATTAGACCCAAATTGAAATTTTCATATTCTTCTGAAACACTAGCAAAAATGAAATTAAGAGACTTAGGAGGGTTTATCAACGTGCATAGAGACCTGATGGGAGGGAATAAAGAAGAGAGAGCCAGGCTTTTTTTCAGTCATGCTCACTGACAGAACAAGAGGCAATGGGCACAGATTAAAAAACATGAAATCTGAACACAAGAAAAACCTTTTTTACTCTTGAGGGTGGTCAAACACTGACACAGGTTTCCCAGAGAGGTTGTGGAGTCTTCATCCTTGGAGATATTCAAAACCCAGCTGGACATGGTCCTGGGCAACTCACTCCAGGTGGCCATGCTTGAGCAAGAGGCACGGACTAGATGACCACCAGAAGCATCTTCCAGCCTCAGCTGTCCTCTGGTTCTGTGAAAAGAGGAATTTATCTGAGTTATTCCATTGAGCTCAGCTCCACTGTGAGACTGATGGCGCAGTGTGAAGAAGTTGATCATATTGTAGTTCTTTAATCTAAGTAAGATTCCACAATGGCTAAACTGCGTTTTTTGAACCTTTACCAATCACAAACATATAAGGTGAAGGAAAAAGGCCGGGGGGATTTTAGGTACTCTTTGTCCTTGTGGTTAATCGGCTCCAAATAATGCATTTAACCCACTGTAGAATGCTGCGAGACGTATTTTTCTTCCAAGTGTCTTCCTGATTTGATAAAGAAAGCAAGAAAATGTTTTACAAAATCTCTTATGGAGCAGGCATATGTTTCGAAGTTTGCTACAAAATGAATACAAAACTACCAGTTATTTTAACATGAGTTAATCTTATACTACCGCCTAGTGGCTAAGATCTAAATGAGTCTCTGTACATCTTCACTACGTTTTATATATGGATACAGATATATAGTAGTTATGTATGTTATATTATTGTTTTCATTCATTTTTAGAAACCATATTATGTGTATTATGTGTCCACGTAGTAACAGTGCTGCCAAATATAATGAAGACCAGAGAAATTTCCACGCTGAAGGACACTAATACTCATGTTGAGCACTACTCGTGATTGAGTGCAGTCTTAATGTCAACAGGATCTCCATTTTAACATAGTTACGGTTTGAGATAGAATTACTGTAAAAATGAGCTGTAGAGAAGGACTTCAGCCATCATGTTTGAGATACCTTATCAGTTGCCATTGTTAGAAAGAAACATTCTTGGGGTAGATTGTGTTATAGATGTCCAGTGAGGAGTTTCCTGCATCTTCCTACTAAGCTCTTGTGGCCCAAACATTCATGGGCTTGGTGGTGAATAGAGTTTATCTTGCTCAGTGTAAGAGATCCAGATACAATAAGCCCTCAGGCATCTATTTCCCATTGATTGCTGTTGTTCCTGTACGTGGCTAAGTTCAAAAAAATCAAGCCCATGAGTGTATTGAGCTTGAAGTGTAAATCATTCAGGAGTTCCAGGTTTTTCCATTTCCTCCCAACCCCATGCAGTGGATCCTAGCAGCAATATACAAATTCACAAAAAATCAGGCTCTTGCAGAAGCTTAGAGGAAAACACTAGTAGTAAAAACTACTTCTGCAGCTGACAGTAACAACAGCTAGTTGGAGGAAAGGATTCCTCCTCAGGAAGATGAGTTTCCATCTACTCACACTACATGACTTTTAATTCTTGGAATTTTGCATGCCTGCCACAGAAGCTGCTCCTACTAGAACTGCCAGCATTCTTTGTGACAGCAGGAGTTATGGTAGCAAGGAACAATAGATGTGCACCTTGACTACTTCCAAAAATTTTTTTTAAACCAGCGTATCTATAGGTAGAGCTAGATATAGATAGAGAAATTTAAAATTAATTGATTTAGGTCTCTTCCCTAGGGGCTTCTATAGCTCAGGTCTTGCTGGAAGGAGAAATTTTAGTACACAGTTAGGTGTGGAACAGAAAAAACCCACATCATTTTGTCCACCAGGCGGCACTTCGTTATAAGACTTCTGTGTTTAAAAAATCACCTGAAGGCAAAACAAGATTTAGGTTATGATTATACCAGGTGTGAAATAGTATTGAGCAAGGATCTGTCTGTTACTGGAAATGTAATCTACCCAGATCTCTTCCAGGGAGGTGATTTTTATCTTAATGAAGGGAATGGGATTTCTGTCATTGACTTAAAAGAAAAGCAATTTGGCCTCAATTAGGTGGAAGCATTAGGGAAACAAAATTATATTTGCAGTGTGCAGGACAGACTATTTTTCTTCTCTCTGATTTGTTAGAAGAGCTATATGAGTGATGGTGAGTGATTTATATCTAATGCAACAGAGAAAGGAAATGGAAAAGGGGACAGTCACTGAGTAGCACAAACTTAGAATTTTGGACAATGAGTAAACCAGAGATAGTAGAATTCATTCTGCAAGAGCTTCCTGCCCTGATGGAAAGCATCCTAGTATAGAACTCATAAACCTTTCTTTTGATGCAGTTTTAGTCCAACACACACATTGTCTGATGTTCCTTTTCCACCATACCAGCTGGAAGTTAGGCTGCAGACATTAGTACAGTGTAAAGACATTTGTACAGTGTAAATGAGGAAAAAAAAAATACCTCTGGTGGGAGCAGCTCAGTTTGAGTTTGGAAACTGTATCTTTACCAGTCATCTATGCAAAACCTGTAGTTTAATGTTTAATAATGTTTTATTCTATTCTGCACTGTTTGCGTGATTATGTATGTTTAGGTAAATGTAGGAATGTAAGGTGTAGGTGACGTGCAGTATACTGATGGAAGCTGAAACTGTTTCCCCAGTGGAACAGATCCACCTCAAGCGGTAGCAGCCAGAGCACCCCAGTACCCCCAGCCAACACACTCCTGGACAGACAACTTCAGGCCTTACCTCTAGAGCCTCTCAATCCTTTCCTCTCTTTCCATAGCAGCTCTGAGAGTAATGGCTTTCCCAGAAGCAACACAGTGAGATCACAGAGAAGATCTGTCAAGGCCTTTGTGCTACAACAGGTCTCTGACACTGTCTCAGTTGGTGATTAGGAAATACTGTATTGACGACATGGAACTGGAGAAGAGGTTTCATTTCCCGACTAGCCATCTCACATTTTGGCCTTATATTTCTGTTCATTTGCATCAAGAGCGATTTAGAACCATTTGTGCTTTGCTTCTCCATTTACTTTCCAGGCTTCCCAGAGGCTGCTGAAAGCAATTCTGTATGCATAACTTCTTGTTAAAACATGAAAGTTTCTGTCTCCTTAGTGCAATACATGTACAATTATCGAATGTTTCCTGAACCCTGGCTAGTGTTGTTGTGCTGTAAAAGCAGGGTTTATTACCAATAGCTTGTAAGTGAGCTGGAAAAAGGCTTTGAGTGGACGAGTAATGATTGTAAGAGCACCTACAAGAAAACAGTATCTAAGGTACCTAGTTCTCTTTCTTGGAAACAACAAAAAGCTTCATCTTGTCAATGCAAAAAACTGGCATAAAACTCCCATTTACTGTGACTAATTTGTTTCTGTTAAGGACAACTGTTTCAAGGGCATTTGCTTAAATCAACTTTTCTACACAGTGCAATTGTGTGCTAATCTACACTATGGGGTGGGAATCTGCCTGACCCTGTACTGTCACTGGAAGCAGACGCTGAACTGGAAATTATAGGTCCAAATAGTTTACAGTTGTAGAAAATAAGCAGCTCAAGCAATTCCCAGAAACATAACAGCATCCTGGAATCATGCTATTGCTATTTCTGTTCTGAAACACTTTGCTAGTGTTCTGATGATGAGTTTTAGCCGAGTTGTTAAAAACAAATACTGAAATGAAAACTGACACTCGGGTCTTGCCTACCAAGATAGGCTACTTCGCTTAAAATTTGCTCTATCTGCTGTGCCTTAGATCCTCAAGATGTAGTTCTATTATTCTAATTATCTGGCCACAATGAAAATGTTTGAGGGTCTCTGCGCAGATCTTCATTATACATCTGTCGTGGTTTAACCCCAGCCAGCAACTAAGCACCACGCAACCGCTCCCTCACTTCCCCCCCCACCCAGTGAAAAGAACTAAAACTCGTGGGTTGACATAAGAACGGTTTAATAGAACAGAAAAGAAGCTAATAATGATAATGATAACACAAATGAAATGACAACAGTAATAATAAAAGGATTGGAATATACAAGTGATGCACAATGCAATTGCTCACCACCTGCTGACTGGTGCCCAGTTAGTCCCTGAGCGGCAATCCCCCCTGCCCCCACTCCCCCCAGTTTATATACTAGATGTGATGACACACGATATGGAATACCCGCTTGGCCAGTTGGGGTCAGCTGTCCTGGCTGTGTCCCCTCCCAACTTCTTGTGCCCCTCCAGCCTTCTTGCTGGCTGGGCATCAGAAGCTGAAAAATCCTTGACTTAGTCTAAACACAACTTAGCAACAACTGAAACCATCAGTGTGTTATCAACATTCTTCTCATACCTAACTAAAAACACAGCACTGTACCAGCTACTAGGAAGACAATTAACTCTATCCCAGCTGAAACCAGGACAACATCTCAGAGGAACATCTTCTGATGTAAATCTTCTACACAAAGGAACAATTTCTAGCCTTCTCTTTGCTGTCATCTCCACCTCACTTCACACCTCCCATCCTGCTAGTTCCACCCTACTTCTACTTCTCCCTGAACCCAGAAATAATACTGGAATGCTTTACAAAAGGAATTAAAGGGGAAAATTTCTCACCTTTACCAAATTCGCTCCAAAAAATACTACAGGAACGGTACTCTAAAACAGAAAATAGGACTATACTTTATCATTGTAGCCATGGTGATCAAAATTAGGACAGTACCTTTTTTTTTCAGTTTTCAGCCTGTACTTCTGTTATGCTAAAGAACTTGGTCCCTGGACAGGGGTCTGATTAACTGCAGAACACCAAACAAATCTCTGAGCCATGAAAAAGAAAAGAAATTAAATGTTTGAGAGTTTTATGATTGTATCTCCAAAGAGGAAAGAGAAAAAAAGGGCACGGATGAGAATGTGCTCCTACTGAGAAAGGAGCGAGACGTGACAAAAGAGAGCAAGGCTGAGGCTAAGACATGAACATACAGAAACAACATTTTAAGTTGATGAGAAGCAGGCAGTCCCCTTGATGTTTTAGGACTCCTCCTAATGCCACCCAGTGCCAGAGTCTTGACCCAGGATCTCAGAGGACCAATGCTACTAAGGAGTCATAGACCAATTTCCTTGACATACTGTTCCAGGCACAGTTATTCCCTTCCAGACCTCACTTCAAAGGAAAGAGATGGGTGAACACTTGGTTCCAACTTCAGTCCTGGAGCTGCAAATGACAATGTATTTTTTTCACATTCTCCACACCAAGGCAAGGACTAAAAGCAAAGTTTAAGCTTACACACGTTTTTTACAAGACTAGAGGCGTGTCAGTATTACTTATCTGTGAACTCGATACACAAGTAAGTCTCATAAAGTCTACATTTTTAGCTGCTTTGATCAGTAAAGGGTTTCTTATAGTGATATGCACTATTTGATTGCTATTTTAAAGGATTCGGTGGTGTTTCATAGAATCACACGTATACCATAGCCATTACTAAACAACTGCATAAACCAATGAAAACAATAGTCAAAGTTCAGTGCAGCTTTTTAGCACGCAACATCATAATTTTATACTGTGGTTTGCAGAAGTGCCTCTCTGTAAAGTTCATCAAGTTAAAAATCTCTCGGCTGACATCAAGAGAAAAAAGCCAATCAGATAGGAAGGACAAGCAATTCTAATTGAAAAGCTAAGGATCATATAACTTGATAAGAAATTCAAAATGAAGAAAAGAAGCAGGAAAGGCATTGAATTGAGCAAGTAATTTGAATTTAAACGAGGTTTAGTTTAAATTCACAGCACTTGCCTTTCCAAATGTAAAGATCAGAAGCTTTGTTGGATAATATATTTAGGAACATTTCAGCATAACCGTTTCTTAAAATTTCTGACATTTTCTCCTTGTAAAAATACTTTCAAAATAAAGGATTTTTTGCATTACACAGTCAGGCTTTGCTGCTTTGGAGCAACACAAGTTCTCCTTATTCTTTTGCTTGGTCATACCCTCACTCATATAATAGTGACGAAACTGACTGGGAATTTCTATAGTGAGTGAAGTCAGGTTGAGGTTGCATGTGTAGCACTGCAGGTAAAGTAGCACTTTTGGAATAATCGGTTGCAGTGTCAAAGGCGCTGTAATTTCACGTTAGACTTGAGCCACATCTGTAGCTTTTGGCGTCAGTTCTCCTCTCTAACAGTCATGCACCAAACATTTCCTACAAGCCTCAAAATACGGTGCTGTTGCCTACTACTCCTCTGATTCCTATTGCTCCAGCCACGTTGAGCGTGAGCAGCACGTTTCTTCCTGGCAGCTGGCTTTCAGGTCACACTGGAACTGCACTTAGAAGGAAAGTCTACAGGGTGCTAAATGTGCCCAAGAAGGTCATAATAGAGTTTAAACAAAACTTTGGATTAACAACAGGCATAGGTTCAACAGCTTGCCTCCTTCTTGACTAGGTGTCTTAATTTAATGAGCGTCTCTTAAAATCATTGCCCTGAGTTTATCTAAATTTAATAGCTATTTTAGCATGTTAGATCAGCAAAGCTGGTCTGATGGGCTCATGTCCGTGAGATCAGTCTGGAATAAGCTGTCTTACTATGAATGTTCCAGGATAGCTGTCCAGAGTGGAATCCCTATTAAAAATAAATAAAATAGCTTTACTCCAGTAGTGTTATGTTCTGATATTTTTTAAAGACCTTTGTAGTTTTAGTAATTAAAAAGGGAGGAATGAGGACACGAACAAGAACAGGAAACAGCTTTTAGAGAAGCTTTTCAGTTACTTTCTTTTCCATTGGTTTTCCCCTTGGCATTAGTAATTTTCTTTCCTTTTTTTAACAAGCAAAACAGACATGCAGACTTACAGTTCTTTGGTGATGATATATTTGCTCCATTCTGTTTGGATATCTGCCCTGAATATGAAGTACAAAAATAATCTAAAAAGGCAAAAATGCTAGGGTATTTTAAAAGTTAAAAGGCTTCAGTTAGTTTTTTTATGAACTACACCAGGTCTTCATAATTAGATGATAAGTCATCTAGGCATGGTAAGTCTTTTCATTGTGTCTAAGTACGACCTCCACTGAAGCCGAATCACAATCCCTGAGTGGCCTTAAAAACTTAATAGCGATTTCTCTAATGTAAGTTCATAATAATCTTTTACATTAGCTCTCCAACACTGATGTGGAAGGAAAAACAAAGTTTAAAAGAATAATAGTCATTTCAAAGCAGAACTCATTCAGTATTCTCAGTATCTTAATAGATAATATTTAAACCAATTTGCTCAGATGAGGAGCAGAAGGTTTGACAGCCATGAAAAACTCAATTATTTGGGATTGGGGGGGGGGGTTGTCCTTCATATTTCTGAGTTTCTCTTTTCCTATTTGCTGTGTTTGTCTGTGTTGTCCCAAGGAGAAAATGTAGTACCAATAGTAGCTTCTTTGCATTTCTTTAATTAAATTCTGAAAGGCGCCAGATGCTTCCATTTGCAATCTCACTTTCTCTTACTAAAGCACTGTCGTGGTTTCGGTTTCAGCTCA
>VYZV01026049.1:0-14247 GCA_013401275.1 Pandion haliaetus | reverse complement strand
TAATTTACTGGCATGGAGGTAGTCTGTCTTGATCTTGATTGACCTTTGATCACTGCCTTTGCACAAAAAATAGCAGTTCCACTAACAATTGCAACAATTTAGGCAGAGAGAAGATGAAATGGAATTTGTAATATTATTTTCATAAGCTGAAAATACGTCTGACCATAAGCCATCTTAAATGATTAACAAGTTTCTATCTGTGTAGCACATGTAGTATATACTTTTCAGAGAATGATATGTAATTATTTCTGTCTAGATATTTGCGTGCCTGTCAGAAATGGAGGACTGCTTCTAAAATCCCTTTTCTAGCACAGTTTTGATATGTAAGCTGAGGTCATCAGAATTCTGTAGTTGCATTTGAAGGATATTTCAGCATCACAGGCAGTGATGGGTGTAGGCATTCAAACTGAATAACAAACATATAATTCCTTCATTCTGAAAAAACTCTTAGAGCTGTATCACCCTGCATCCTAGGTTGTAGTTCTTGGACTGTAGATTTCTTGAAGAGGTGCACTACAGAAACTCAGCTTTGCAGGTTACAGCTCATTACATCTGTTGTCTGTTCCTGAACGTTTCTGTCAGTTAGGTATGAGATAAGGAAATATGACAAACAAAAAAATGCTCACTGGAAAATGCAACAAAGGAAACTTTTGTTTTAATACTCTCTTCTTCAGTTGTCTATCCTTATATCTTGCTTTCGCCCGACAGGTGGATGTGTTGCCATGTATATTACCCTTTTAATCACCGTATTTCTATCTTTCTGAAAACCTTTGCTGTAACTTTGGATGCTACTCTTCAGCCCAGAGTTTGAATCTGCAACAAAGTATTGTGAACACATCCAGGGCTTTGTGATCTTCTTCCTAACCTCGCTTTGAAACAGTTGCTTCATGTCTACTATGAGGTGCCTAAGGCATCAGTTTATGCACTTCTACAAAGCAAACTCTCTATTTCTCTATGGCTGTTTTCTTTACATTGTTCTTTNAAGGGGTTTTTCTACTGACTAGCTGTTGAATGCTACATTATATCATGATTTTACATGAATAGCATCCTTTGAATGCTTGTCCATCTATATATTCACACTGTGCGAATTTGCATTGGAGGCACATTGACTTAGGAATAGCCAGTGGTTCTGTCTAATCTTTCAAATTGTATAAAATAATAAAAATTAATGACTAGCACACAGATTTTGTTCTTAGCAATTCAGAAGTATCTAAGAAAGATATTTTGAAAAAGGGAGGGAGAAAATTGTGGGTATTGAATTTATAAGTAAGCAACACAATTGAAGAGCTATAATAACTGAAAAGTATCCTTGTCTTTCAAGTGCAGCCTCTTCACAAGTATGTTCACATAGTGGATTATTCTTAGCAGTACATTTCCTTTGTAGTGAAAGTTACCTGGAAATGGATCTTGAAATCTTCTTAGAAAAGCAGAACCATAGGACAGCTGTAGGAAATGCATCCTTTGAATGTCGTATCTTGGCAAAGTAACTGGTGGAACTGAATATGCAGTTCCAAGTTGCAACTCTGCCAGTCTCAGTAATACTGGTACCCTTCAATGAAGCCACTATTGTGGTTAGTGTTGTGGCAGATATCTCTTACAGCAAAGCATCATGTTTTCTGCTGTTCAGCTGGACAATATCTACCTAGAGATGTCCATATCCTTTGAACTCCCTTAATGGAAAACAGAAAACAAAGGTATGATGTCACTTTGGCCTTCCAGGCATTGGACCAAGAGGGTAAAAAGGTAAATGGTAAACTGCTGTCTTGACTCAAACTGAATTCCAATAACATTGATCCAGCACTTCACGTATCTTCAGTATTTAGGGGAGAATACAGAAGAGACAGTTACAAAGACATGTTCATAGCTAGTTCATCAATGAGTAAGGGTTCAGTGGTTCAAAGGCTGATCCACAAGTATAATGAAGAGCAGATTTAGGCCCTATGAGAGGTACTACTGAAGGGTGACATATCAGGTAAGAAAAACCCAATTAGATAATTAAAAAATTGCAAGACAATAGAGTGAGAACAGAAATAAACAACAATTAATTACTAAAAGGTGATTCAGCAGCTTTAAGTAACTTGACAGAGAAAATTATAAAACCCCTACTCTTGAGAAAAAAGTAGACAGTGTTGGACAAGGTGCAATATATCATGTAACCTAAAATATGAGTTTGGCAAAAAAACATTGTCTGAAATATTTTATGATCCAACCACCAATGTTATAAGGCTATACAAAAACACTTCTTGAAGAAATACTAGTAACTTTTCTTCAATTGCATAATAGGTAAGTAATAATACCACTCTATCATCCAGAACTGCATTTAAATGTATCCAGAATTCTGTTACAATATACAGGTTCTCTACCCAATACTTATTTAACTCAGACCTCAGATTTTTTCCTGTATTCTTGCCCAGTGTATTCCACTGGGAAATGAAGTTTATGCATTTTCTTAGAATGCTTAAAAGCATACCCCTAGTTTCCCAACTTTGCTCTTCCTTTCATTTGATTATAGAAAAACTAGGATTTTTTTTTTGTTGTTTTTTAGTTTTTTTTTTTACTTTTAGAGACCTAATTTTTCCTATATGATCATTGGAAGTAGTGCTTTTCATTTATTTATTTGCAGTTATAATGAGTGAAGGACCAGTCTGGCAAAAAAATTTCTGTGATCATTATGAAAGAATTGTATTACAAATATGGTATGGATTATCAACGTTTATATAAAAAAACATTCCAGAAGACTCCTGGAACCATAGGTAATGGCACTGATGTTACAGTAAAGAAATGTTATACAGTTATGCATTTTTATTAAACTATTTTTCATAATCATTACTGAAAAAATATTATTCTGGGCTAACTTATTCATAATTTCATCATCATATATGTTCCCTCCCCCCAACTTTTCCATAATAGTGAAAAGTTATGGAAGAGAAGAATAATTATATTAAACTTTTAATATAAGGTTTCTATAATATATGTTTTTCAATGTACTAATATGTTGCTGTACAGATCAGGATAGTTTATTGACAGATGCATCAATTTTTGAAGTGAGCATTAATTTTTTATATGTTGCTTTATAAAAGGTGTACAGACAGTCATGAAGCTCACATTTCTGCAACTTTTTGTATTCCTTTTTTATAAGTATTCAGAAGAATCAGATAAAAAATACTTATTTAGTTTGTCAAATTGTATCATGTACTGACAAAATATAATCTTACAAAGAATGCTGCACAGTATAACTACAAGACAATTAATATACTGCAAAAGGGCCCAAGCTCTGTGCATGTAAGTATACGATTTTTGAGCCTTTCCCAGACAAAAGTATTGCCTGGGTTTTCACTAGTATTATTCATTGATTTGCTTGAGTTACACCTAACTTATACCTTTACAGATAAAATTACAGTACAGGCATCAGCTGGATGGAAGGTAAGATGGAAATCTTAACCAATGGTTGAATCATCAAAATATAAAGAAAACATTTTGAGTTGCTTTGCAAAATTAAAACAATACTGCTGGAATGTGCTGGGTCTGGACAGGATGAAGTTAATTGTCTTCATAGCAGCCTATACGATGCTGTATTTTATATTGGTGAGCAAAATAGTGCTGGTAACACATCAATGTTTTAGTTCTTGCTGAACAGTCCTTCCACAGTGTCAAGGCATTCTGTGTTTCTCACTCTGACTCCCCAGGGAATAGGCTGGGAGTGGGCAAGAAGTTGGGAGGGGGCACAGCCAGGACAACTGACCTGAAGTGACCACAGGGATATTCCATGTAAAATCATGCTCATCAATAAAAATTGAGGAGAGAGGAGTCTGGGAGAGGTAGCCATTGCTTGGAGGCTGGTTGGGCATCAGTCTATTTGAGAGAGGTGGTGAGTGATTGCCTTTTATGTAGTCACTTATTTTATTTTTTTCTTCCACTTTCCTTCACTTACTTATTAAACTATCTTAATCTCAACCCACAAGTTTTCTAGCTTTTGGTCTTTCTATTCTCTTCCCTGTCCTGCTGGGGGAGTGGGGGGTGGGTTGTGAGTGAGCAAGTGGCTGTGTGGTGCCTAGCTGCTGGCTGGGGTCAACACATCACATCAGGAAAGGAAACTCTTGTTTCTCCTATGAGCTTTTACAATTTTATTCATTTTTAAGACAGAGAAAATAAAGGGCTAGCTTCACAAAATTGAAGAAAAGAAACTGTATCTTTTCCTCCTGTGCACACATTGCAGTACTTATAGCAGTTATTGGGAGCTAGGAGATGAGATGTGACTCAATGTGAACAGAGACTTGAAGTGGAAATGCTCTACCTTTTCTTTAAAATAAATACTCAGAAGATATCGCAAGTATTCTAATGTTTAGAAGTATGTTTAGGGGTTTTTTTTGCCTCCCAAACTAATTAAATAAAAAGAGATAATTGTTTAAAGAGGGAAAATGCTAAATGCATGCTAAACCTTACACAGTTTCTTTGCAGAGTAGTTCTTTTCATCTAGGGTGGTTTCCAATCCAGAATCTTTTAGTGGCTTGTAGAATTGCCAGGGACCATGTACATGTCCTCTCAGGGAAGATGCAGTCCTTTTGTCTCTCCTGCATTTCTCCTTCCTTCACCATTCCCAAATGTCCCACTTAGAGTGGGCAGCAGCCAGGACAGCATCATTAGGGCACCTGACATGCTGCACAGCCTTTGAAATGAACCATGACAATATGGTACACAGAGGAAAAGAAAAGTATATGATAGTTCTCCTATCTACCATCACACTAGCTTTCTAATCCCCCATCTGAAACAAGTGAACATTTGCATCCAAGACTCTTGCTGCACAAGCAAGTACTTTTACCAATATCAAACAGAGAAGGAGAAAGTATCATCTCTCCCTCACATCTGACTGAATAAAATTTCACTTCTTTCCTGAAATATGTCCTGAAAAGTTATATCAAAAGAAATAGTTATCAGATTTCAGAACCTGTCCACAGTTGTTGCTGAAGCCAGTCCCTGCATTTTAATTGAGCTTATGAATTACTGCAGATATGTCCAAACTGGATTTTTCTGTGAATAAAAAATCTGCTAAAAAGTTGAGTTGCACTACTTTTCTGTAATGAATTGAGAACTATCAAGATAAATCAGGCTGGTATTAAGGGTGACCAAAAACCTGAAGGAGGAAAATATTAGATGTTTTAAAGATAAAATAAGGAAAGTAATAATAAAATAAAGTCTCTTTTTAATGACATTTTAGCGCTATGTGGGTTGAGTGAGAAACTACCCATACCATACCATACCATACCATACCATATTATACAATACTATACCATCTTTTTGTGCTTGGTTTGGTTTGGATTCTCTTTTGTCGAAATTATATTCTAAAATCAGTTCTCATACACTATATTGACACTCTCCTTCTCAGAATTCATGAATTTACAATGGTCAGCTTGACAGCAGAGAGAAGCACGATAACATCATAGAAATATAAGTGACACAGGGAACTCAAGAATCTTAAAACTAACCAAACACAACCTAAGGAAAAAACAGGGTTTTGCAAGTAATGGATGGGAAGGAAGGCTTGCGAGAGAGGTCAGTGAGAGCTGCAGGCTGTTTTGGGAAGCCATCACAGTATGTAAGTCCCTTTGGAAAAGGAATTGGAGAAATGCAACAGAAGAGCATTGCCAGTATCTTTCATCATGAGATACTGTAATCCTGCTTAAGGAAGTAGAAGTTTTTTAGAGGGAGAATATGCTGAGATTTTATTAATCCCCCTTCTCAGATCATACTGAAAATGTGAATGTCTGGGAGAGGAATATGTTAATCAAATTTTAGTATATAGAGGGGGAAAAATGGGGAACCCATGCTGAATAGTAGATTTTTATTTATTTGTTCACTTTTTTTTTTAAATATTTATCAGTACTTCCTTAACTCAGAATTGACCTTCTTACATTTGTACTCAGTAAGTGCTAAAATCTAACAATATTTTTTTAAAAAAACAAACATTGAACAAAGTATTGTATATATTTAATGTATTGAATGCACCCTCACAAAGTTTGCAGATGTCACCAAACTGGGGGGAGAGGTAGCTATGCCAGGAGGAAGAGCCACCATTCAGAGAGACCTCAACAGGTTGAAAGGCTGGGCCAGCAAGAATTGCATGTAGGAACCCCAGTGGAGACGAAGCTGAATGTGAACCAGTAGTGTACCCTTGCAGCAATGAAGACAAACATGTCCTGGGCTGTATGAGCAAGATCAATGGATGTAATTATTTCAGTGAACTTGCTGCTTGTTAGGCTACACCTGTAAAATTATGTCCAGTTTTGGTTTCCTTCAATTCCAGAGAAAAATTGAAAAATTGGAGAGGACTCAATGCAGGGGCTGTCAAGATGATTACGGTATTGGAGAACTTGGTATATAAAGAAAGGTTGAAGTATTCAGGTTTTCTCAGCCTGCAGAAGAGAAGGCTTGGTGCAACATAATCACAGTTTTCTAATACCTCAAAGATTAAGTATAGAGAAGATGGAGGTTCCCTCTTCATAAGGGTGAACAGTGATAGGACAAGAGGCAAAGGGCACAGATGACTTCCAGGGAAACGTCAGCTGGTACAAGAAAAGAATTCTTCACCTTGGGAACAAGTAAAATTTGGAATAGGTTGCCCAGAAAAATGATGGAATATTCCTCATCAGAAATATTCAAGACTCAGCTTAACAAGGCCCTCAATAACCTAATCTAGGGACCTGTTTTCAACAGGAGGTTTGAACAGATGATTGCTCAGGGTCCCTCCCGATCTAGACTTTCCTATGATTTTAGGTAGTGCTTTTGACAAAATTAATAAGTTAAAGTGAGTAATGAATGACAGCATGTATTTATTATAAATGTCCTTATTTATAATGTTTTCAGTGAGATATGCCAGGATTGTAACTTTCTTGTGATGATTGCATCATCTTTTTGTTTAGAGTTATTTTGATATCATTTTCCAAATTCTCACAATGTCCTGCTATCTTCTAAGTGGTTTTATTTAAATTATAGTTTGATAAGCTCCCTACTCATTTATGAACAGTAAAAATTAATACTTCAGTACTTTGGTAAAGACTGTGATGGTCTGTGTGAGACATCTGTAGAGTTTGTCAAGGGCTTTTAAAGCCCCAGTGGAGAGATTTTGAATTCTTTTAAAGGTCTTACAGACTTAAAAGATCAATGACATAGCTTTCTTTTTCACACTTTTTTTCTCTCTTTATATTTTAGGTCTTTTTCTGAACTATTCACACCCACTCTGATTTTCAGTTATCTCAGTAATATTAATATTTATAGTATCACAATATTACAGTATTTGTTAACTATCTGTTTCCAACAGCAATCACAAAACACTTTAAAAATCCATGGCATATTATTGTAAGGTCTATAATGGAGATCAGAGTAACTGTGAATACAATGATTGTAACAAACATCTTTAATGTTTATTGTGAGACAATACAGATGGTGCATTAGAAAAAAACAACAATCTTTTTGCATTATTTTAACCAGCTGAGTTACAGAAAAAACTAATCATGATAGCATTTTGTCATATTCATGTCATTATATTAAATTTAAAGCAATCTGCATACGACTTTAGTTTGGACCTCATATATAACACTGTTCACAAATTTTACAAAATGGATTTGAGATATTCCAAACCCAACAAAAGGCTGCTTGCCTGTATTTTTAACACAATATTTTTCTAAAATGTGATTGAGGACATTGCAAATATACTTTGTATTTTTTCAGTAGAGACTATAAAAAAGCAAGCAGATAACTGAAGTAGGTGAATATCTGTGGCAGCTTATCAATTTAACCAAGGGAATTATATTGCACAAGATGCAGATACATGTCAGAGACAAAGATCTCAAGGATCTTAAAACTTTGCAGACCATACTTTCTTTTCCACTTGTCCTGATGAAATTTGATGTTGTCAAGATCTAATTATTTTGGGCACTCTGGATAGCAAGATCACCATTTGCCCCACAAAAGATTCAAATCTCTTCAGTGTGCAAGACACTCCTCGTTTTAGAATTCTTTTTCCTGAATAATCTGTTTTGAAATATATTTCCACGGAAGTATTCTAGGCATTTAGCAATTTCAGAATAAAGGGCTTGACAAGGGTAATTTACCTTTTATATCACCAGCACTAGGTAGCAACAAGCCATGATCTGTTTTCACTAGGGGAAAATGGAAGAAGAAAAACAGAACTTGTTTCCTAGCTCTGCAAGAACAGCAAACAAATGAAGAATGATGGGATGAAATACTGTTCCTAAAAAGGCAAGTAGACACTGACTAGTTTCAGTGTATTTTCAGGGTTTAAGTTTGACAAAAATCTAGGGTGGAACTGTATAAAAGAATTCAGACAGCAATTCTAGATCTGTGTTAAATGAGATTAAATGTGAAGAATCCAGTTTGTAGTGTGCATGTACTACTGAAGTAACAAACTGAGAGAGAATGAGAGAAGACATGGAAAATACCAACAGCAGGACAAAGGCTGATGGTAATAAAAGGTAAATAATATGGGGTTGAAAGGAATTTCTTGACTAGATAGAAAATAATTGCCCTTAGATTTACTGGCAATGGGAGAAATGAATTAGTTGATGAGAGATAAGGAAGAAAGTGGAGTAGTAAAAGGAGAAGAGAAGGAAGATCACCAGTATTTTGTTCCTCATTTCCTAAGAAAATTAGGCATATCCATCCTCTAGTGGTTTCAAATTCAAAACTGAAATACAAAGCTCAAAGATAATTTTGTAAGTTTTGTGAAAACTAGAAGCTACATAGTAGGAACTCAAAATATGATGCCCTTTGAAAGAAAGGTAGGTGTTAGGTTGTCTGACTGAAAGCTAAGCAAATTACACACAGGGACCTGGTGAACTCAGAGAAGCAATGTGAAAGGTAGAGAAGCCTTTGTAACCTAATGGAGCACACTGAAGCGGCTGCTCCTTAGAGCCTTAGAGAACAATTAGCCTATTGTCCTTGAGGTGACAACCAGCAAGGTGACTCAACAAAGACCCTATCCCTGCAGTGCCATGCAGTAAAGACGTGTGGGTCTTATTGTGAGATGCCAGGGCAACAAAGAGAGTTTTGGGATTGTGTAGAATTTGTGATGGGATGTGCTGAGAAGGAACAACAGTGGGCAATGGAAGGGATCAAGGTAGACTGGGTAGGAACAAGTCAGGGACAATAGAGGGAAAAGAGGATAAAAAAGCATATGTACACTTTTCTGACTAAGCCCTTTAGTCTTTATCACCTCAGCATATTCTGCATTTGTATTAAATTCTATTTAATCCTAATCATTAACTACCTTGTATGTGGGCATGCTCTCTATCCTGAGCCTGTACATGTGAATAGTAGCAAACTCCAAACTGGACTAGCTGATGAGTAGGATAAGAGGTGTGAGTGCCAGCCACAAGAGAGAGAGAGAGAGAGACTATGGTCTGAGGGACCCATGGGTCTGGCTGCCAAAAAGTGGATAGACGAGGGTCTGGGAACCACACTTAAACTGAATGTCTAAGGCCTGATTCTGTAGAGCCTGTAGTGTGTATGCATGCAAGCCAGCTATGAAACTTAAGTCAGACTAGCTGACAGGCAGGAAGAGAGGTCAGAGTGCCAGCCTCTGGAGCGGGACCACAACTCAGCAAGCTGAGAGTCTAGGGACTGAGCAACCAGAGGAGACCAGGATCTAGGGGCCAGCTATAGGACAATCCTGTGTTATGTGTGTACGTTGAACTTCAGTCCTGGTCAGATGGAGAGGAGAGGGTGGAACTGTCTGTGCTGTTCATGCTTATATGAAAGCTCTTTATGTTGATATGGGTAGTAGTATGGGCCCTTCTTGCTCTGCAGTCTGTGTGGGTGGCCACGTATGTATTGTTCGCATTGTGTGTGTGCATGCACACCTATTGGGAACACATGCTCTACCTCGCTACTGACTGGACATGGGGACATGGAGCTGCAGGAGCCTTGTATCTGTGGGGATGGGACAAGAGAAGTTCTGAAGTCCATCAAATTCTTCTACCTCTAACTGCTGTGTTACACGGTCCATGTACCAGCCCCTCTCTGGCTCACCCACCAACACAGGGTAGTGACAGACTGGACCTTGCTGTAGTCTTTCCAACTCAGTGGAGTCAAAAAGATGAAGTGGGTAATGAATGATAAAACTTTATAGTTAGTTAGGCTTCATTACTCTTTCTTCTTGTGAAACCAATAGTTCATACGGTTATTCTGACTGGGGTTTTTTGGTTGGTTGGGTTTTTTTTTCCTTTTTTTTTTTTTAACCAGAAGGATAATATCATGTCTGGACAATACAAAGTATTTTACTGCTATTTCCAGAGTTGTATTAGAATCAAAGGAACTTTGGGCTGAATGCAGCTTTTCTCTTTCTATTACTTTTATTGTATTTGGAGATCTTGAGCTCATGTAATGGGGACAATACCCAGGCTTTAATAAATGGCTTTTTATTATTTAAGTATTCTGATGTTTTTGATTATTTGCCTTCTTTCACATCTACATATTTAGATAAACCAATATTTATACTTCAGCTAAGTTTAAAACTATACATACCTCGGAACTTTTTAGCAAGATAGATCTTGCTACCTTCTTTGAAATTCTACTGACTTCAGAAGTCAGTATTTGTGTCTTAGATTTTACAGAGGTTTTTGAATGCTTATTTATAACAAATTAATATAAGTTTTCCAGTAAAGCCTGTTGCAAAATGACGTGTCATTTAACAGACTTTTAATTCTTTTTTAGAAATTATCATGATACTCACAAACTTCTTTTTGCCCAGTTGTTGTTTTTAGAGCGCTTAATGTCTTAGAGGAAAAACAATCAAAACTGTAAAATTAGCCTTTGTTAGACAACTCCATTGAGAATAAACTCTCTTCATGGGAAAATTATATCGAAGGACTGCATTCTTATTTAATTGGACAATGTGAACAGAGTTGAGAAACATACCTTTTAATCCACAAAATGTAATACAGTTTAAAGACTAAATTTCAGAAGTGTGTTTGTTAATGATAACTATAATGTAATGTTTTTCTAGATCTCGTCAGAAGATTTTAATTTGAAAAGCATCAGCATTTCTTAAACTTGGATGCAGAAAACTCGGTTCTCAAGTGTATGTTAGCTACATACAGCTTGATTATGAAAAATACTGCTTAATGCTTAAGATTGTGCATCAATTATTTTTGAAGATATATTACCCTTTTGAAGCTGCTAGCTAAGTAGTGTTTAGAGGCTGTGCTAGATCACTCAGGATGAGAGACTTCTGAGACAATTACAATTGTAACTATAACCAGTTTGCAGTGCGTATTCTGCCCCAGATACCTTCTTAGAGCTTCTACACAGACACAACTCATTCTCTGAAAGTGAGAGCAAAATTAACATTATAAATAGCAAAAATAAATTATTGCAAAAAATAATGAATAAATTGTTTTCTTGCGTTAACACTAAATTAAAGAATAATTGCTGGAGTTCACAAAAGATCAGCAAATAATAGAGGCTTGGTTAATCAGGCTGATGGCAAAGACAAACTTTAAAATATCTTGTTGTTTTTTTCATTTAGTGAATTTAACCTTAATGTTATCTGAACACATTTATGTACAACATGCATGGACTGGGCGGGGTGATTGTCTCTGAAATTTTATTTTACAACCAGAATGCACTTCTTTTTGCACTTTGCATTCTTTGTCACTTTTAATATCTTTGGTGATTCTTGAAATATTTGGTGCTGCAAATACGACCTGTCGTTTCGCCAAATGGACTGATTGAATCTGTCAAACTGGTGGAATTTACAGTAAATTCACTGCAGCAGAAGTGAAACCATGAGAAATTTTATTGTCTTAAATAGCTGGATGTAGGAGTCATCTCTTTTCATCAAAATACTATGTTGCATTTAAGTACAAAAGAAGAAAGTTCATTTGTAAACACTCTGCATAGTAGTTTCAGTTAGAATACTTACATTAATATAAATAAATTTTTAAGTATTTTAAGATTTTGTTCTAGGAAGTCCAAAATTACTTTTTTTTTTTCCTTGATTTTATTTATTTTGAAAATAGAATGACTATTAAATCAGAGAGCCTTACAACAGAATCTGTTACATGAAAATGAAACACACTGGTATTCACCACAGGTTTAGTAATTTGTCAAATACAATGTTTAAGGATATATAATTGTCCTTTTTTGGTCACTGTCTTATTTAAAACATGCTGACAACATTTTTTACAACAATATAGAATAAAATATGACATTTTTTCTGAGCTATATTGCAGTGAGTGATTGTTTTACATAGATAGTAATTTCTTTCTTCTTTGTAATGAATTTTGTTCTACTTTGTAGCTTCCAGGGTTTGACTGAGGACATATTCTTTGTGAGGGCAAACATGTTTCAGTACCTATTTTGCTATGTTAAACCTAATAGTTAACTTTGTAATTATGCATATATGAACACTAACACTGTAATAAAAATCATTTTAATAGTCCTGTGAAGCAGACCACATAAACCAAGAACACTTATTTTCATTGAAGGCTTGTGCTAATTTTTTATTAAGAGATACATTAAACATTGATACATCCAACCTCTGATTGAACCTTCAGAGTTGTCACGTATCGAGGTAGCTGAAGATTTATTATGCAATATAAAATTAGGCATATACAGTAAGCTTCATAATAAATGACCTTTGCAGACTGGAGATTGCCACATAGAAGAGTTTCCTTTGTTGCACAGAAGAAAAGGATTTGAAAAAACACATATGAAGACATAGAAGTTGGAAATCCTAAAATGAAAAATACTCTCAAATAAAATCCAAAATTGTTTCCTGATGAGAAAAAATATTCTCGGAAGTCTGTATTTCAGTGATGGAAAATCAAAATATGGTAGATGATAGACAAACTTATTTTGGCAACACTTTTTTGACATGCTATAATAGGAATATGGTGAAATAATGAGATAATAAGTCTGATCAAATTAGATTTTTGTAATAGATCAATAAATGCTTGTTAAAGATTTATTAAAAAGCTCACTACAAAAAGATTTCTCTCGTACATATAATGTATATGTTAATGGAACAATAAGATACCTTGGTAGAAGTAAATATGTATTAAGTAGTAAGGAACAATATAGAATGACAGAAAGGTTAACTTCTTTGTAGCATATTTATATCATTACTTATTCTTATTTCTGTCTTTTCTCTTGAGTTAAATACACAGCTGGAAGACCAAAAGACAATTGTTTAGCATCACAGGCAGCCTTCAGTGGACAATCAGAACGTGCCTACAGTTGAAGAAGCTCTCTGGTGTGATGCCTTTGTCACTTTTAAATCTGATTTCACAGAACCTGAAAAGAAGGTACGTCAAAGCTCTAATACAGCTCAGCCACAAAATAGGAGTGACAAAATAGCTCATAACAAAACTATCAAAAGCAACATGCAAAGTATTTTGAAAATGATACTGTGTATAAAACCTAAATAAATTTTGATTTTTTTTTTTTTTACTGTGGAAACTGCATTAATTACACTGAAGTATATTTATACATAGTGGTGAAAAAACTGTAATTAAAACCACCACTTTTTTCCTGATTAGTTTACTGTAAAAATATCATATGCCTTTTATGACCTAGCACCTAGAGTTATTACAAAGGAAGATGTGCCACTGTGTAACTCATGTTTATACTGAGTAAAATTAATAGACCCGGGTGTAGACTTTCTTTATATTTGAAGCATAGAAAATTTGGCAATATATGAGAATGGCATGTTTCTCTCTATTTAAATTCAATATTTTTAAAAAAATAGGTTACAAAGTTACCGGTTTAAGGACTAGACTTTTATTACAGATTACTTAAATCCATTTATTTATACCGGAATAAATGAAATTTAAAATGTAATTAAAACTGTCAAGCTGGGACTATTTTACAAAATAGAGTTGGTATAGATTGCTTTCCCTCTGTGAAATGAGTTGGTGATGGCTTTGCTGTAAGTAATGGACTAGTGATGTGTCACTGAAATTTTGTACAGTGCTGTTTACAATCTTTGACAATCTCAACCCCCAAGACCTCCACCATATCACAATAAGCTAGTGGTAGATTGTCTAAATAATGAGTAATAGTATGCACTATGGCTACCCGTGATGCATTTGATTATGGCATAGAGGCTTCACTGCAAGGCAGTAATTTTTTTTATTTCATAAAAATGAAAATATCTCCTTGTTGCGATCTAGCAACTGGGTAGATGGAATAAATCTTCTAAAAGCTATTGAAAATACCTAATAATTTTTA
>VYZV01026046.1:196-10985 GCA_013401275.1 Pandion haliaetus | reverse complement strand
TTTTTTTAAAAAAAAAGATGTCAAGTGTCAAGGAAATTTATATTTGGGATTTGAAAAAGCTCTGCATCTTCTACAAGAACAGGAAAGCTTTGATTAATTTTGATATGTTTTCATTGACAACAGTATAAAAATTATCACTTATAGTAACATGTCTAAAATGTTTTCAGCCAGCTTGGTAACGGGGCAAATAATTTACCATACAGGTACTACTCAGAGCTGGTGTTTGCTTCAGGGTCCAGCAGGAGGTGTCAGCAGAAAAACTTCATGTTTAACATAAGATGTGAATTTTGTTTTTGTTTTGGTATTGGACATTTATGCACTTGCAAAATGTTATCAACAACATCTGGTGATATTTCCATTCTGTGCCACTTATGTTTGATGAATTCTAAAGATTTCTAGGTGTTTAATGACAATGACAAATAAATAAAAGGCTTCGTTTGGCTGACAAGAAATTCAGCATGAATCCAAATTCAAACTCACTCTGTTTAATTGTCCAGAATGAGTGAAATCCAATAAATAAATAAGCAAATATCTTTATTATGACAATTTATAAAGGATTTAATTTTCAATTTTCAGTTGGTGCAGAAAAAAATTTTGCAAAATCTTATCTATAGATTCCTGGTGTTCCAAATTAGTATCTTGATTTACAGTTACCCACCTATCTGTGATTTTGATTTGTTTTGTTTTGTGAGGTTATTTTTGTTCTTGGTATCTATACATTTTTTTTTTCTTTTTTTTTCTTTTTTTCCCTTAAAGTGGAGGTTTGAGACCATCCTCTAGGTGCCTTATAAGAGAAACCAAGTAAAGATTTCTCCTTCCCGATAGGTTTTCTTGTGGAGATCACTGTGGAAACATTTCTCCTTCTCTGAATGGATAAAGTTCATTACTTCCAAGAACTTAAAATGAAAAGTTTCCTCTTAAGCTAAATATCATGTTAAGTTCATAAAATTGCAAATAAACCCCCTAAGTACTGATACCACAATTACAAGTAATTCCTGAGAGAAGGTACAAAACTCACTTTTAATGTAAATAATTTGTATGTTTTATGTAATTACTTGTATTGATTGTATTCATAGTACCACCAACTGATATTTTAAAGTTCAAATTAGAACATATATGACCAAACGAGAACCTTTAGTGGACTTTTCTCTTCTTGTTCTTCCAGAATATTCCAGATTTATATCTATTTCAGATATATATGTGAGGTAAGAGTAGGTAGCCTCATTTGAATATGACCTATTATATATCAATTGCAGTGGCTGAATCAGACCTTAATTTTGCTTTGTCTGATAGAATCAGCTAATTATTTCTGTGTAGCATCATTTTATCTGATTTCAGCTTTGCTGACTAGAATCTTAAAAGCTTTGTCTTAAGAAGCGGACAACAGTGGTAGAACATCACTGTTTTGAATGAAATTATAAAATATTTCAACTAATTTTTGTGTACCTATCTCCTCTTTTCTAACTTTGTGTGTTGCTGTCTCACAAGGATCCACATTACCTTAATCTTTCTTTGCTGCTGGACTTTTACTGGGTTAAAATACTTCTACCATACTGACCAGACCCTTAAGTTCATCTAAAAGTTGTTCTCCAGGGTAGGGTAAAAATTCACTAAATATTTCTACTACATATTTTACAGTTCCCTTTCAAAAGTAGAAAGCATGACATTTTACCCATTTTCATCTAAACTTAGACTTAGTAGTTACTTCCAGAACAACACAGTGAGCATTTCCAGACACGCATGCCAATTCCACCTGAAGAGGAATTTGGTCAGAATAGGACAATGTTCTTACGCTTGCTGCATTTAATGGGTTAGGCAGCTGCACAGTCAGTCAGCCCTTACCTGGTGAAAATGTGTTCCCTTCTCCTGTCCCTTACAGCAATTTTGTCAAGGATTACATAAAATGTTATGATAACTACTACTGCAGATTTGCCATAACTACTATATGCCATTTCTCCAGGAATTCTTTCAGCTTTGAATTTGATTCTTTCAAAATATTGCTTATTTACTGCTCACTTTGCGTAGCTGCAGTGTCTAGCTCAAGGATTCTTGTTACTGACACATTTTTAATTTGGCAAATCAAACTTGTGAGTTGTGAGATGGCTGGAGTGCTGGAAGAAGTACTCAAGATAGATAGGCCAAAAACCTTTGAAAATGAGATCCAGCCTATGAATTGAAGCTGATATTTAATGGGCCACTTGCATAGTGAGTAAAGGACAGATGTCTCTTATCTTACCTCTTTTAGCTTTGAAGACACGGAGCCAGTCAAATGATTTTCCAGTCAATTAATACTGCCTCAATTTAATTGACTATCTCTACTGTGTACTTGGTGTAGGATGGATAGTTATATACATTTGGTCTGGCGTGCCATTGTTGTTCCAATGGCCTTGATGATAATGTCGACTTGCTCAATGACATTTGTTGATAGGTGATACAACCCTTTAAATGTAAAGCTATGTTTGACTATAATTCTCAATTTTAAGCAATAGCATTTACATTTTTAAACTGAGAGGAAAAGCACATAATAATTTTTTTTATTAACTCCTTTGTGATCATTCTTTTTTCTCTGTTCCTTTGAGTAATGCCTGCTCAATCCTACATCTATCGAGGCTCTTCATCCTACAGGCAACTGTCACAGGGAAGACAGACACATAACAGTTACATGCTAAATGACTGGATATATTATTTTCAGGAAAAAAAAATCTCTTCCAGAAGGCAAATTGTGATGTGAACAATAACATGATGACATGTTATTCGTCTTCCTCATGATTTTTGGAATTCAGGGAAAAGTTTTCAGAAGGACATAGCCTAGTGGTTTCTTATATATTATGAACAACTAAATATAAATTTCATGTTAATGCACATATTGTAGCTTCTGTATATAGGTTAATTATTTAGAGCCCTAAACAACATTAATACCAAACAACAAAAATACCCAAGTACTAGGAGGAGCTGTATTATAAAAGATAGGTCTAGCTAACAATCTATTCATAGCACTAAAAAGTATTAATTGGTAAAATATGTTAAAAGTTCAGACTTACATATACAGTCCATCACTTCATTGACTAACAAAATGTAGGATGCCAGCTATCTAACATATCTGACATGTGACTGATGATATATAGAAAATATTTTTTGGAACATTATTATAAGAAAGCTTTAAGATACTTTGCTAATTTCTAGTAAGACATACTTCTATACATACATTTATTTTGGAAAAATGCAGTTCATTTTTCTGCTGCTGAGAAGCTCTGAATGTTAAGTACTACAATTACAACTTATTTTGAATCTTCGCAGGGTAACAGAAAACAGTGGAAGACTTACAGAAGGTAAATATTTTGATGTTTTAAAAAAAATCTAGTCGTACTTCATTCTATTCTTATAGTTAAAAAATCCTTGGCTAGACTAGTTATATTGGAAACAGAGTGCTCCTTTACTTTTGCATATGCCACTTCAAAACATTTAGGGTCCTAATTAGAGATGAGAAGAACATAAAAATAACCAGAAAAGACTTTCGGGCATCCTTAGTAAAGGTTTCAATATTTTTGGACATCTGAACTACACATAGTCTACTAAGACAGAGAAGAACAGAAAAACAGACCTGTATCAAATTCTTTGCCTTTCAAAGACTGAAAATTATACTTGTATGAAAGAATTAACTTGTATGAAATAAATATGTATTTCTAAATACACGATGAGGTCTCTTTTGTCTTATCCTCATCATTTATAAATACCAAAGAAAATGTTCCATGGTATTACTATGGAACAGCCTGTCTCTTTCAGTCTACTTTAAGCTTTGAGCCATATTTAAATAACAAATTTGAACTTGCTTGACATGTAATTCTAACTTAAATAGGATATGATGTTTTAAACACATTTTTCAAAAGTCTTTGCTACATATCATTGCAGTTGAAATATCATGCCTGAAAAGAGTTTTGGAAACTTTGACATTGTCATCTGACCAACCAAACCGTGTTTGAAATTGTTATCACTACTGCATTTGTAAGTGAGCTCAAAGCTCATTGCAGACAACCTGACAGGCAGCTTCTTGGAAGTATTGTGTCTTAGTAACCTTAAACATGGCTTTTCCTTTTGAACACTTTAGTAGTTGAGATAAAGTGGAAGCGTTTTGGCAGCCCACAGTCTTTGATCCGGTCTGTGGGAAAAATAGTGCTGAAATGGCCCTAGTCCTGAATTATATAAACCATGCTAGGGTGACAGTTATCTGTCCTTTCTCCCCCTCCCCCTTCCACAGTTACTACAAGGGTTCCATTTAAACTGCAAACTTCATGAGGCAAAGAAAAAACTAATCTAAATGTCTTTTAAAATCTTAAAATGCCATAGAGGCTACCATAGAAATAAAGGAGTAAATAATGTTGTCTTAGATTTCCTACAATTGCTGCAGCTCACTTGTGCTCCTTGTAAAAATGCTACATCTGATTCAGCAAATTCTGTGAATTGTCCTGAAAATACTCAGTATTTCCATTACCATTTCAGAGTCTCCATTAATATTATGAAATTAATACTAACTTTAAAATCTTTCTGTCTGTCTTAGTTGTTGGAGAGTATGAAAGACTAATGTGTTTTCACTTTATGGATATCATTCGCCTCTTAGTTTGCCTGTTTGATGTTTACCTGTGTCCTGGTTTCAGCTGGGATAGAGTTAATTGTCTTCCTAGTAGCTGGTACAGGGCTATGTTTTTGAGCTAGGTATGAGAGGAATGTTGATAACGCACTGATGTTTTCAGTTGTTGCTAAGTAATGTTCAGTCTAAAGTCAAGGTTTTTCAGCCTCTGATGCCCAGCCAGTAAGAAGGCTGGAGGGGCACTAGAAGCTGGGAGGGAACACAGCCAGGGCAGCTGACCCAAAGTGGCCAATGGACGTTAGGAACTGGGGGGGCATCACCGCTCGGGGATTTCTGGGTGCGTCAGTCAGCGGGTGGTGAGCAATTGCGTTGTGCATCACTTGTATATTCCAATCCTTTTATTATTACTGTTGTAATTTCATTAGTGTTACCATTATCATTATTAGTCTCTTCTTTTCTGTTCTATTAAACCATTCTTATCTCAACCCACGAGTTTTAGTTCTTTTCCTGATTTTCTCCCCCATCCCACTGGGTGTGGGGCGGGAAGTGAGTGAGCAGCTGCATGGTGCTTAGTTGCTGGCTGGGGTTAAACCACAACAACCTGATTTTGGAGAGTTAAAGATGTTGAAAGAAGAGGAAGACCTGGGAGTAATAAAGTCTTACTGTAAGGAATAAATTGGAAAATTCTGAGGAAGCTACTGATTGAGGCTATGACTTCAGCTAGTATGGCCATGTCTGTTATTCTCAGAGTACAAGGATAAAAAGACGGTTGTCAGAAGAACTTGGGCCTAGAAAAAGTTTGGCATTTTTAGTGGATGACATGAAACTGAAACCAAATTCATGAGAGATGACAAAGGCTTGAAGGTTTCATGCTGCTAAGTTACAAGTAAAACAGCTTTTTTTTCCAGCCAGTGATAGGCTAGGGTATCAAGATTAGGATGTCAGGATCTTCTGATAGCTCACAGAGAAAACAGCCTTAAAGTTAACAATTGAAATTTGATCTCTTGATTGAAAAACAGGAGACTGGTACCTAAAGAGCAAGGGGAGCCTGAGTTTCCTCCCAGAATGAGAATTGGCAGGTCACGTCTTTCACCTCAGTGGGACCCTGAAAATAGATTAAAAGGAATCTATGATGCAAATCACTTGTAACTGTGACAAAAGTTTTTAATGCAGTCTTTCCATAGAAATTGACTGACTCTATGGAGAGAAAGAATTCAAAACATGTTTCAGAAAACCAGCATATCAGAAAGTAAGGCAGAAGTTAGGTTTTTCCTTCACATTTTCTCTGCTACAGCATGATTCCTGAAAGCTATTGCATTTTCACGTGCAGTTTATCTCAAAACTTCCTTTCTCCAGTCACCTGAATATGTATTTTTTGTCACATAATTTTTTTTCTGACAGTAACCAACAAAGGAGAGATGATGTCCCACCTACTTCTTGTTAGTCAGGGCAGGGCATGCTGACTGCAGTGGCAACCAGAGCTCCAACCAGTGAACTTCTCGTTCTGCTTTGTCATATAAGGAATAGCAGGAGAGAAATCTACCATGAATAACACCACTAACATGACCGCTGGAGAATTCACTGCTGCTGCCACGAGTGCCATGAACCTATTACCCCCTGACTCCTACACCATGACCATTTCCTATACTGTGTTGTCCTCACCACAGGATTTGAGACCTCTGAGGTCCACAGAGGCACTCCATAATACTCGGCACAATATTACTCCTACCTCACCCAGAAAGGCGGTTCCTATTGCCCACGGATTCTCCACCACACACCACTGATGGAAGGACTTTGGGGTTTGGGAATAAAATGCAGTGTCTCCCATGTTTCTACATCAGTCCTGTTTATTGTTACATCTACTTTTCTCCAGCTCCACATGTGCACCTTCCTTACTGTCTTGGGTCCTCCCTTCCCTCTCCCTTTGCTATTGTACATATTCAGTCTTCTCAAGTTCATTCTTTCTACTTCCCCCTGCATCTGGATGCAGGCAACCATATTTCAGTTCCTGGGAAAGTTATGGAGCAGGTTCATAGTGACAGATGGTGTTCGCAAGCACAGGAAAGATAAGAAGACTTATGGGAAAAGCCAACAAAGTTTACCAGGAAAAAACCATACTTAACCAACCAGATTGTCTTCTATGATAAAATGACTTGCTTAGTAGATTAAGGGAGAGCAGTAGATATAATTTAGAATCATAGAATCATGGAATCATTTAGGTTAGAAAAGACCTTTAAGACCATTGAGTCCAACCATTAACTTAACACTGCCAAGTCTACCACTAAACCATGTCCCTCAGTGCAACATTTTTGTCTAGTCTTTTCTGTGATTTACCTTGATTTTATGAAGTTGTTTGACACTGCTTCCTACAACATTCTTGTGGACAAGCTGATAGGATTTAGACTGGGGAGATGGGCCACAAAATGGGTGGAAAGCTGGCTAAACTGCTGAGGTCAAGGGTTAATGGCTCAAGGTCAAACTGGCAGTCTATTATGAGTAGAGTTCCTTGCAGGGTGATACTAGGTTCAATATCTTTACAGATGATGTGTTTAATGGGATTGAATGCACTCTCACCAAGTTTGCAGATGACACCAGGCTGTGAGGAGAGGTAGATATGCTGGAAGGAAGAGCCACTGTACGGATGGGCTAGACGACTGAGCCAACGGGAATTGTATGAGGTTTAACAAAGAAAAGTGTGAAGTCCTGGACCTGGAACAGAACAATCCCAAGCAGGACAACTGGCTGGGGTCTGATTGCAGTGTAGCACCACCGAAAAGAACGTGGGGGTCCTAGGGGACAGCAAGCTGAATGTGAGTCAGCAGAATGCCCTTGAAGCAATGAAGTCAAACAATATGCTAGGCTTCATCAAAGCAAGAGTTTGGCTTGGAGATCAAGTGATGTGATTATTCCAATGTACTCAGCACTTCTTAGGCTCCTTAGAATATTATGTCCAGTTTTGGTTCCCCACTCTTCAAAAAAGAAACTGATAAAATGGAAAAGGTCCACTGGAGAGCTACCAAGATAGTTATGCTGTTGGATAACTTGACATACAAGGAAAGACTGTAGTATTTGTATTTGTTCAAGCTTATAGAAGAGAAGTCTCAGGGAAAACCACAGTCTGACAATAGCTTGAAGTTTAAGTATAGAGAAGATGGGGATTCTCTCTTCACAAGGAGGCACAAGAAGGCACAGAACAACAGGCAATGAGCACAGATGGCTTCAGAGGAAATTCTGACTGACATAAGAAAAAAACTCTTCACTGTGAGAACAATTTAACATTACAATATATTAACCAGGAAAGTGGTGGACTATTCCTCACTGGGACTATTCAAAACATGGCTTGGCAGGGGCCTTGATAACCTAATCTAAGGCCCTGCCTTCAACAGAAGTTTGGAACAAATGTTCTCCAGAGGTTCCTTCCAACCTAGTCTTTTTGTGATTCTATGATTTTCTCCATTCCCTCTTCTGTTTTCCTATGGTTCCCAATTTTGTTTCTCCCTCATTCCAGCCCCAGCCTCAATGTGTTCTGAGCAGGTGCAGGTTTTGTTTCCTCCATCTACAATGTAACCTGAACACCAGTCCTTACTTCTTCATGGAAATTCTTCCCTCAGCATTATGACTACCAGACATCCATTTACAAGAAGAGTGCCTACCACCACTGTGTCACTTGTAACAGGGGCCAGGAAATAGGCTGAGGAGGGGGAGTCCTGACCTTGACTCCGGTGCTTCTACCAATGACAAAGACAGTCTTTCTCCTTTTTTGCCTGTCCCTTGGCTAGGAAAAAGCATTTGACAGGATGGATCAGCAAACCCAACAGGGCACCCTGTGAACATTCAGTTTCAATCCAACTTCACAGAACCTGTTCAGTACAGTAGAGGGTTATGACAAACTCATCTTGGGCAAGGATTCTGCCAGGTCCACCTACTATTTAGTCAGCTCTATTCTGTTGTCACTGAGCTGACACTCACTATTGTGTACTCTGCCAGAAGTAATGCAACTGGTTCTAAGAGAACCAAATTTGTGAAAGATCCTGTTGAAGTATACCATTGCTGTCCTTCTTGTGACACAAGACTCTGGATGGCCAATAGGGTAAACAGGTCTAAGTCACCTGCTCAGAAGCCGCCTTTTATCTGGTTTGGATGCATTGGTGGGTCTAGCTTGGTACTTGAGGTTGTGTACTGATGAGCTCTCTCTTGCCTGCTACTCTATGTGTATGACAATCCTGAACCCAATTCCTCTTTGGCTGCTATTTGAAACAGACTGAAGGCTAGTGTATCTGAGTGGTTACAGGGGTGGATAAGATTGCAGTGATTCTTTTCCCTTTGGAGAAGATCACTGATCATCATACAGCTACTACTGTCCTTTTTTTCATACTATCTCATTGTCTGCCTTCTCATGATGCTTGCCAGGCTCTAGAAATATGTTGAATTGGGTTGAAGAGTCATGAAGATGAGGCTTACACTAGAGAAGAAATTACATCCAGTGCATCACCTTAGTAATCTCTCCCCTCTCCTGCACAGGCACTTCTGCAGGCCATATGACATCCAGCCAATGGAACTCAAAACCATGCTGCAGAAACAGTTATGGATGCTTGCAAACCCTTAATTCAGTTTCCTTGCCACTGTATCCCACCCAAAGGCAAAGAGTTCTATCACTATGAACAACTGCAAGAGTGAAGAGAAGCACAGTGAAGAGGGATCTAAGCAAGCCATCCATGATCTTAGTCTGACAGTAAATGGGGTTATTTATTTGGACTTTATTGCTGACCAAAAGCAGCAAAACCTGACTGGACTTCACTGGACTTGACTACCTTGGAACTAGTATAGCAGCATTCTCATTGCATCTCTCCTAATAAAATTCTAAAGATCCCAAGCATCTGCTTAACAAAGTATTTAGGACTTAGCCTGATTAATCCAGAAACTAGGTAACCTATTATGGGTAGCTGGAAGCTTATGTTTGTTGACAGAGGACTGACCTTTTTTCTAGAAATATTAGTGAGATTTCCGTCATACACGTATATCTAGGTTGGTATGGATGAACTGGCAGTAGTTGTTAACATGTGAATAGACCTGCAATCTTTATAGAGGACTTGTAAGAACTGCTGATCAAGAAGGCTCTTTGGTATGAACTGGTGGTTGCCTGTGTGACCATAGCCTTTCTCCTCCTTAAGCCCAAGTAGAAGGTATGCAAATAAAAACTCTGTGAGTGCAACTGAAGGCAAAAAGCTAGGTACTTGCCAGAAGTGCAGGTGAGAAATCTAGCCAAGGAATCTCAGCCAGAGTGGAGAAGACTGACCTCCAGTTCGGTGCTTTTTTCTCCCAGGCAACAGAGGAGAGTCCCCTATTAATACTCCCAGAAGGCATAGTCTAAAAGGTTAGGAAAGCATTATATATTTACACTTGTCTTTATCTTTGTAAAATAGTTTTGATTTTCAGTTTTATTGTTTTTAATTACGATGTAAAAAAGAACATTTTAAGAAGATATTGCTGTATCACAACTTCCTCAAATTACTTTTTATTTAAGGAAATAACTGTTACATTAATTTATCCCCTCTATAGCAACCTGTGGTGCAGATCTTCGAACTCATAATTTTTCTATCCATTGTCCCAGCTACTAGACTGAAATATCTGATTTGCACAAACAATGGGAAGAAATTCTCCCTTGTGTTATATTTTTGTTTCACGTTTACCATTAAAATTATGCAAAAAAAGTAAAAAATTAAAGCCCATTTATTAACATCAATGTATGTTCTCATTTTGCCAACAAATTGAGATGCTGAGTGTTCATCTGTGAAAATAAGGCTAAAAGAGAAGCAGCACTTCAATTTATTCCTAGACTGGACAGGTACAGTATCTGAATTTTTAAAATTTTTGACCATAATTGATACCATGTATAGTGTTGATTCAATGAAAACTCTGCTATCATGAATAATGATCTTATGGAAGGCTAGTCATCCAAAAGTTCATCCAAAAGAAAAACTTTAAAAAGGCATTTGAACTAACAGTGCCTGAGATCACAGCCCTGAGTTGCTTTCCAATGAATATTGTATTAAATTCAAAGCTTCCATGCTCTGTGAGATTGACTGAAATTTCCTGAGAGACTGCTTCTCCCTGCGTGGTCATAAGCATTTGCACAGCTGCTAAAGTTTTTTGGCAACTGCCCACAACTGTGGAACCACATCTGGAGTAAATCTAAGTGACCAT
>VYZV01026025.1:39089-54580 GCA_013401275.1 Pandion haliaetus | reverse complement strand
TTTTTTTGTTGTTGGTTTTTTTTTTTTTAATCTGTGATACGTCAAATGCTTATCGCTAAGTTTATCCTATTTATTTCTCTTAAAATAGAAAGCATGTGTTGAAGGTTTTTTGTCATGGTGGTGATGGGGGTTTTCCCCCTTTTTTTTCCCCTCATGAATCTGAATGTATTCAGTCTTGGTAAGATAATGTAGGAACCCTCCATGTCCAATGGGGCTTTATCACATCACTAATGCTTATCAGTAACTCTCATTTGGTGTTACCCAGCTGTAATTACAGATGAAATAGCTGTAAAGGAGTCTGTATACCATCAGTATAGATGAGTAATTAAATTCTACTTTCTAATCAGAAGGGAAAAAGAAAAGAATGTGGTTATTTGGGGTTTTTTTCTTCCCTTGCAAGTCTTTAAGCAAGTATAACTAATGGACTTCGAAAATCTTTGCAGAGCCCCCTAGATAAACTGACTTTACAAAGCAAGAGTCAGAGGCTTAAGTGCAAATGAATACATAGCATGTGGAAGACACACAAGTTTTGCTCTAATAAATGAAATAATTTGAGGTTTAGTTAGTAAAATGGACTAGCTTTATTTTGTGATTTTTTTTTTTTTTTTTTGCATATTGCATACAGAGTTTAGCGCCCTAAGGAAGGTACATTGTATATATATTAGAACATGTGCTTTGATCTTGCAAATGTGAGCAAAGGTCGCCGGCCTCCCTTAGAACCACAATCTGGCAAGGCTTTGTACTCCTGAAGGAACTAGAAATTCCCAGAATTCATTATCAAGGTAAGTGTCACTGGGGACACTTAATTGTCTCAGCGTAAGAAGCGTTCTGATGCTTACAGGTCTCTGTCACTCATAAGGAGTGTGCTGTAGCCCATGCTTTGCAGTGCCTGAAGTAATCTAAACTAAGTCATCACTAGTTAGCGCAAATCATGTCTTGTTGAGTGAGCACCTTGTAACTGGTGCGGGAATACAGCGGGAACAAACCTGTACCACAAAGCAGCCAAAAGATGGAACTGGGAAATAATGCTTTTGTGACAAGGTGTGTTGAGTTGTCCCTCTTGCTCAGCAGCTGGTGAGATCAGGAAGGGCACTAACCTTTACCTCATTGATACCAGACCAATCGTTACAGCAAAGCCTGATGTTGCAGTGTATCAAGTGCTACTACTCTGTATATGTGCTGTGTTTATTTTAGCACAAATGCCAAAGCTTGGAGGTAACGGGGGGCCTCTTCAAGGAGCCTTTAGAGCTAAATCTACAGAACAAAATATGTAAAGGTTTTTACCACTGTCCTTCTCACAGTGATGCTTCTTAAGGGCACAGCATTTCCATACTCCTCCAGAATTTGGATTTCCTTTATGGAGTTATTTAGCAGAAGCAGAACATACAGACAACTTTTGGCAGAAGATCTGGGAAATTTTTTGTCGTGCACAAGCAGTGCTCTGCCTCTAGAGGTATAAAGATAATTGAAGTTGACTGTCCCAGCAGAGGATCTTCTGTTCAGCCTGACTGAGCTGTGCATGCAATCGCTAAATTATTTCCTTGGTCTAAAACCACGATATTGGACTGAGCATGGCTTTTGTGTTACAGGAGTCCTATTAAAAAGTGCTTGAGTCACTAAATAAGAGTTTGTCCTGAATTTTGTGTTTACTTTGTGAACAGTGTCTAGCTGTCGGTTGGAACATTCAAAGGAAGCACAACTTCTCCAAAAGCGCTCTAGCTGACTGTCCTGATAAAAATGTACTTAATACAGAACAGTCCTCTACTTTTTCTAGGTTGTACACGGTCTCTAGAATGCCTTCTGTGGCTTCTGCAGGCAGGACGCTGGAGGCATTGGACTGAAACTTTTTCTCCAAGTCCTCCTTTTTCAGAGGTTTCCTCCAGTGTCCATAGAATGTATCGCAGCGGTCACTGATTGTGTTGCCGTCCTGAAGTGTGACACTCAATTGGCAGTAAAGACTCTCAAAGCTAGGTGTGTTATCAGGAGGGTGCTCCAGTTGTGTTTTGCAGAGGAGCTCCTGCAAGGCTGGCCGGTGAATGTTCTTACTGGTGAAGGACTGGACCGACATGCTGCCATCCAGCAAAGCAGAGCATGCGACAAACTGGAAGGAGTGTCGAGCTTCGTGCTCTGAGGTAGGGCTGGGTCTGTTCACATATTTGACTTCTGGCACTTTGAGAATGACTTTCTCAATTTTATCAAGGGGGAGCAAGTTGTCACTGCTCTCTACAAGCTTCCTCCTAACAGAAGATGCTGCATCAGCCACCCAGTGTGTTCCAAGATGAGCAGGAAAGCGTTTGATGGCCACGTCTTGTTGGTCCAACAGCCAGGGATAGGACTGCAAGGTTGGCAGAGCCTGTGGGTTGTAATCTGTATAAAAGGCACCTATCCCTGTCTCCATGTCCAAGATCTGTTTGTTTCCTTGAAGGCCTTGTGAAGCTAAGCAAGCTGCTTCCAGTCCATGCTTGGCAGCATTGCCAACGTGGAGGGGCTTTGTTTGGGTTGCTGCATTAGCCAGTGGGGCACCTGCATAGGAGGCAGCAATAGCCAAGGCGTTTTTACATTTCAGCTGGTCAAGAGCTAGCAGTTTAGCACAAGCTGCTGCACTCCCCATTGTACCAACAACGGTCGGTGGGTGAAACCTGAGAAAACAAAATCTCTTCATTACAATATTTCAAAAAGTCATCTGAAGTTACTATATACACAAGCTCAAATTTCCTTTCACTGCTGTGGAAGATGGATGGGACCTTAAAGAAACATATATGCAGAATTCACATGTGGTCCTGATGGAAAAAGTTGTCACTTTTCCCCAGGAACAAGTTAAACTGGAGTAGTACCACTTACTGTAGGTCTTCCCCAGAAAGCAATTGAAATATTAGAACTGCTCATAGCTCAAGGCATACCGAACAGAATAATGGCAAAAGCATCACAGTTTATAGTAATCTGTAAATTATCTGTAAATAATTTATAGTCATTTGAAAATTATACATATTGGAGGAGGCAAGTTTTGTTATTCTGAACAAGTTTTGCAAAATTGGTAGAAGGAGCAGAAAGAAAAATAGCAAGAAGACATCTAGTCCCTCCCACACTTCAAGTTTTTCCCCTCAGCACACCCCATCTTCTTGGGCTCTGCTCTGAGCCCAGCAGCGGTGACTCCTTTCTGCTGAGAGCAAACCAGTGTTTGCAAGTGAGGCATGATCATATGTATTCATGAGAGCCTGAGACCTCTGCTCTTAAACGTTGCCCTTGTGCTGCTGTTTTTAATTAGTAGGGAGATCATCACCTTGTAAATTGATCGATGCTCTCAAAAAGAAATCTATTAGCGAAGCTGTAAGGAGTCATGTAAGTGTATTTATATTTAAGACGAACCTTTCCTAAATTTCCAGACAAATGACATAGAAAATATGATTAACTGTGCCATTTGTATTTTAACTGGCATTTAATTAAGTATACTAGCACCAAGAAAAAAATCCTTCCACTCAACTTTCTACTTGAAGCATTTCTATGTACCTTTTTGGAATATTCCTGGCTTCACTGGAGAAGCGCAGCAGCCTGCCTTGCACTTCGATTCCCACATTGAAAGCTAAGAGCAGATCGAGACCTGAGATTTTTTTCTTCTGAGGAAAGGCCTCCGAGAGTGCAATCACGGCAGGGAGCACAGCCCCGGATGGGTGTGTGGCTGGATGCCATGTGTCATCAAAATCCATTGAGTGCACCTAATGGAAAGAGAAGCCTTGACTTGTCATCAGAAATAAACCCTTGCTCTGAGGCAAGATTGGCTCAGTCAAATGAAACTATTGTAACTGGTATAAAAAAGGACTGAAGAACTAGATTTTCCTTAGAAATCAAAACTCAAATTCTTTCTTTTAAGACCTTGTCATGGTTTAACCCCAGCCAGCAACTAAGCACCACGCAGCCGCTCGGTCACTTCCCCCCCACCCAGCAGGATGGGGGAGAGAATTGGGAAAAAAAAGTAAAATTTGTGGGTTGAGATAAGGACAGTTTAATAGGACAGAAAGGAAGAAAATAATGAAGATTATGATAATAATAATGAAAGAATTGGAATATACAAAACAAGCGATGCACAATGCAATTGCTCACCACTTGCCAACTGATGCCCAGTTAGTTCCTGAGCAGCAATCCACCCCCAGGCCAACTCCCCCCAGTTTATATAGTGGGCATGTTGGCCAGTTTGGGTCAGCTGCCCTGGCTGTGTCCCCTCCCAACTTCTTGTGCCCCTCCAGCCTTCTTGCTGGCTGGGCATCAGAAGCTGAAAAATCCTTGACTTCAGTCTATAAACACTACTCAGCAACAACTGAAAACATCAATGTGTTATCAACATTCTTCTCATACTAAATCCAAAACATAGCACTATACCAGCTACTAGGAAGACAATTAACTCTATCCCAGCCGAAACCAGGACAGACCTTTACGCCCAACATGGCTTGGTGAGACATGGCAGTGCAATACAAATCTTGCCTCAGAGGCGTTTAAGTCTAATTGAAGTTGCACCAGTCTAGAACCAGTATGACAATGAATCTTCTTTCCTACAATAGATTTTTGCTGCTTTAATTAGACTGTTATAATTAAAGCAGCAGTTCTAGGTCCATGATGTGAGTGGTGAATTTTCACTTCCCCCAAAAAAGTATATAAACATAATTAAATTACTTTCCCAGTGTCGCAACTGATGCTGCCATTAGGGCTCACACCATTAAAGCTGTAGCAGTCAAATCCATACAGCTAACTGAAAGTTGTAGCAGCATTCCTCTGGTGCAACCATCCACAGGCAACAGGCACAAGCCTACAAATGTAGATCAGACTTTAGCCTGAATTTCCAGCACGTCAAAACAAGACCTGTCACATGAGGAACCTGATTTCCTGGGGTTGCTGGAAGTAGGACAAAGCTACAGTCTTAAAACTGGGATGAGCTGCTTAGCCCTTGAGAGTACCCAGAGAGGTGCCTCCTCTTTCCCATGCCCAGAGCCCAGCTGCTCGGGAAAGTTTTGGGCATCCTCAGCATGGCATACGGCTGCTGTTCTGGTAGCAGACTGCTCCCAGCAGTGCACTCAGTGTTCACAATGTATTGCTTGTCAGAAAACCCCCAAAGTTTTGAGAACCCCCAAGGACTTGAGAGCATCAGGGGCAGCATTTTTAATAACATAATAATGCCTCAAAAGCTGAACTATTATACCTGTTCGCCTGTGTCTTACTTCACAGCAAACTGGGAGGTGGTCAGGCCCCCCAGTGCTCAGGTCTTGCTTCGTAATACTGGGAATATGCAATTCTGAGGACTGCATTTCTGAACAGACAGAAGAAAATCCAGTCCCTGCCTTGAAAAACTGGTGCCAGTGCAGAATAAGGAAAGTTGCACCCAATACCCAGTAAGCTGTGTTCCTGACATCTCCTGACATCTTCAGTAAGCGCTTAGAATTGACCTGTGACCAAGATGTAAACTGAAATTATCATATACGTGCTAACAACCAGATCTGAATATCAGACGGGCTGGTAGGAGCTGAGGAGGTACCACATCTCATTTCCAAGGTAATTTTCTCTACGTTGGAAATGAGATGTCAAATTGGACCTCTGATCTTGTTGTCACACTAATTTAGATAGGCTTAATATTACCATTTCCTTGGTTGGTCACCTTCCCTAGTTTTGCATAATTGCCTAATTTGTCTACCCCACCTCTTGTGCATATTTTGATTTCAAATGGTTTCAGCCTCAATCTGAATTTAGACAAATGTCTGGGGAGTCAGTTATTGCTTTAATGATGAAGTATGTGTCCAAAATATATAATTGGCTTTTGCAAACTGCATAACTGAAGATTAAATTGCCTTGTGATATTATATGTGTGTATGTATACATGCATCTGTCTGTATTTGGGTTTTTCTGTAACTATACTTTGCCAGTTGGCATGAAATTTGGATCCTGGTGAAATCAGGAGTAACTCTTTGTAATGCAGCTGTAGCATCATTGTAACAAACCGTAGAGTTCTGACCTTTGAAAACAGCACCAAGTCCCACATTAAAGGTAAGGGATGCAGTTGAATTGGATCAGATATATATTATACTTTGAACTTGGTTTCATTGGAAGAAAGTTGAAGCACATTAGAACAGTCTAGGAAAGTTTTGTAGCAGGCTTCAGGCAGAAGAATAAAGTGAACTAAGATTTTAGAAGCATTCTGTTTTCTCTAGAGCAAGAATGTTGTCAATTAGTGTGATTTAAGAGCAAATAAAAAAGCATCACTTACAGCCACTCCATTCACAAAAGCTGCATACAGAGGAGGCAGTCGGAAATCCAAGTGGCCCCAGATGGTACTGGATGTATCTGAGCTGTAGATCTGAAACAAATTGATGTAAATTAATGCAAAGTCCTGAAACCAAGGGTAAATGTGCCCTGTACCTCTGATGTAACCGAGATCAGACCATAACCTCTCAGGACCCAACTCTTCCCTTTCACAAGAAAAATATTGTTCTATCAGAAAGTATGAAAAGAAACTCGGTTTCCTGTTGGCTTATGTCAAGGGCTCTTTCCACCCAAACAGACCTCAGGGGGCAGAGCATCACTCTCCACCTGGCCATTCAATACCTTCACACAACCTCTGGCTATTGACGTCCCTTCTCACTGCTCATTGGCAGTTCTCTCAGGACTGTCATCATCTTGTTGGGGAAGATCTCCAGTTAAAGATTTTCTATGTTTTAGCAAGACCCTGGGTAAATGATATATGGCCTACTGATGCAGGTAACCCCATGCTGTAAAGGGCTCTGCTCTTTTCCTTTTGCTGTGCAGATCTTTTAGCCAATGAAGAGATCTTTGTGGAATTAAAGGGCATAAACGACCATGGTTTGGGAAGGGGGGATCTCTGTGTGAAGAGACTTATTGGCCCACAGAGCTCTGGAGCCTGAGTCCAACTAGCCAGGACTGACTGATAAAACAGTGGGCTAAACTCCTCCTCACTGCTGCTCTCCTGTGTTGGGGAAGGCTTCTCCTCAAGGTAAAGTACTCATCTAGTTTAAGGAGAGCAAGACCAGAGGAGAGACAAGACCAATGTACCTCAGACAACAATTATGTTTTATGGACTGGAATTAACCCACTACTAACACTTCACCCCTTTAACAATCCCTTATTTTGGGAAGCCCAGTGTTAAGTGATGTTTGCTTTGCTGACTTTTTTAATAAGATCTCATAGGTGAAAGAAAGGAAGGGATTCTTAATTAACTGTGTTTGTGGTGACGGGTCTTAATGTACAGTGTTACACAGACTTGTGCTCATCCAGAGTTAAAAGTAAATTGAGCAATGAGGTTTCCCTGTCTCTAGTGGGAAGAACACCATGTCTCCCTTTCCATCCCCAAAAGAATTTTACCATGACAAAGTTTTCCCTTATAGCCCAATTTTTCCTATGTTTTTCTTATAGCTAAACCTTAGGGTTTATGAATGCCAGACATCTTACCTTGCTGTACTGTGTCACTTTGTGGCAGACCTCAGTGCTGGAACCCAGAAGCCCCACTCCAAGAGTATCCAGAATCATTCTCTTGCTTCTCTGAATGACTTGGTCTGTCAAGTGATTTGCATTCAAACCATGAATCACATTGGCAAAATTTCCTGTAATTGTCTGAGAGGGGGGAAAAAAAAGTTGGTACTTATCTTCATTTAAATAAAACACTTTTTTTTTTTTCCTTTCCTCTTTTTTCTTGCTTTCAGTTTTGGGCTACTGCTTAGCATGCTGGCCATTTCTGTTGCCCTGCCCCCGCTTACATGAATTGCATCAGCAAAACTAAAGTTTGAATGCTTCCCCTTTTTTTTCCCAGAAATGCCACAGTGTTATTTATATTTTATTTATACTTTCATCAGTGTCCTTGTCTGTTCTGTATTTGTCCTGTTTCCTCCCTGACTTGAGTCCTTGAGGGTAAGCGCTGCAGGTGATGTAACTTTGCAAGGTATCTGTATCTATATCTATATCATCTATATCTATATCAATATTGATATCTGTATCTTTATCTATATTGTCTATATCTATAAACACACACACACGTATATAAAAAAAAATAGAAGCAAAAAACCTTCTTATTGCTATTGAAATCAGTGGGAAAGTGGCATTTCAATCCAGTGCAGCTACTACCACAAAAGGAGGCAAGATTTAATCTCCCTGAGTAGCAGAATTACTATCCCAAGTCTTGCTGAGCTTGGAGCTCAGTGGGAGATGGGACTTGGCAGCCCTACCTTGCACCTGCTGCTCCTGGTTGCCAGCTCCCATTGAATTCACACTTAGCTGGACTCCCAGCTTTTTTCTGAGTCACGATCTCACCTCTTTGAAAAGCAGTGGCTCCTTGTTCCTGGCTCCTGCTGATCTGGGAATTATATTTCTAATTTTTTTTTTTTTTTTTTTTTTGCTTTCCTATTGAGCATTGACCCATTATGCAAACTCAACCTGCTTCTTCTTGGCTGATGGTGTTAGCTGCTGTTGATATCTCTGATAGAAACTAATCTAGAACTTTCCTTCTCTGACCATTAGAAACTTCTCCCTGTAGAGGCATATATTCTTTACAACCAGTCTATACACACCCTTGCATTTTTATATTGGCATTACTGAATACAGGTCCTCTCTCTCTTTGGAAATTGTCTCCTTCCATTTCCCCTTGTTATTCTCTTTCCTCTACTCCCCTGCACATATCCACACAGAGTGATGATATGTCCTCTTGGCTTTCATTTTGCTAAGTTAACCAAACCAAACTGTGCTTCTCTCTCCTTTATAATGCAGACTCACCCCCACTATGCTAGTAGCTTTTCATTGCGTTGTTCCAATAGGATTTCTCTTTTCTGGCAGTGGTGACCAGAATTGTACCCATTATTTCAGACAAATTCTCACTCAGCTTTGTACTAAAGCATTAAGACTATCCTGAGGTACACAAGTCATTTAAAGCAGGTGAACCACATATTCCATGGTGTGATGCACGCCTACTGAAACATACAGAGAGAGGATACAAAAGCTTAAACAGAAAAGTGTATCTTACAGTGCAAAGAAACAAGACAGTACCTTTGCCCACATCTTGGAGGGATGGTGTGTGGTCTCAGAAAGATGCAGCAAATGAGTGGCAGCCAGTGATCAGGGGAAATCACTCTCTCACTATTTATATGCTTATGTCGGGGTGGGGGGGGAAGAAATATTAGGCCTTTTTTATTGCTCATCTTGTCCTGCCCATTTCCTCCTCTGCCTGGAAATGTTCCTTTTTCTTCACTTTCAACTTTCCTCTGACTAACTGTATTATAAACTGCTAGGATATATGTGATAGGACTTTGCCAGTCACATTCACATGTGGTGTAAATTGATATATGTGATATTTTATTACCAGGTAGAAACTGATAAATTAATTTGAGTGTCTTACATTTGGTGGCATGGAGAGAAAGGGTCATCAGGTTAGTAGTGTTTTAACAGCATGAATTGCTACGTGAGGCCATCATTTCTACTAGCAGGTTTTCTGCATCTCAGGAAAGGATGTCTTCTCTGAGGAAGGAGGCACTTCTCCCACCACAAGTTTAGGGATTTCGCTTCTGTGGGAATCCCAGACTACTACAAGGTAGTGAGTGAGAGATCCCTGCCCGTCCCATCAGGAAGGGAGCAAACCCCAGAGGAGCATGAGTAGAGGCCACTGAATAATTCTGAAGTGAAACAGTATGTCTGAAATTTGGGAACCTCCTGGATTAGGGAACAAAGTATCAAGTCTTTTCAGAATTGCAGTGTTGCACTTCCATGCTTAAGTGCTGCATTAAACTTTAGGAAGGAACCTCAGTCCTTTACTCATCCTAGCCTCAAATAATTTTATAAAGCCTTATCTAACTCCTGAGTGCTTCCAGGTAGAGACCAGCATGGGTCTACAGGTGAAGTTAAACATTGATTTGGGTGGCTACTGAAAGGTCCTGCTTCAGTCTGTGACCTTTCCCTGCTCCTGTCCCTGGACACATAGTTCTCCTTCTCCTGGCGCCAGTGCTGATGCTGAGCAGACCCCTTTCCGAGCTGGTCCAGCCTGTCTCCACAGACAGCTTAGGGATTCTCACCTGTCAGGCAAAACTGAGTTTCATTGCCTCAGAAATGCAAAATTAAATTGAGCAGCACAAACCAGGAGAGACAGTAGGGCTATCAGTATTTTGTGAAATTGTAGGAGGGCATGGACAGATAAAAAGAAATGGGAGGGGATCAGCTATTCCCCAGCAAGCTCTAACCCAGACATTTGCCTATTTTGTCTGTGCCTTGAGCCAGCTCTGCTTATGGACATCATCTTCAGGTGCCTAACTTGATTCTGAAAGTTGCACTGGGTAAGAGAGTGCCTTAAATGATAGAAGCAGTAGTGTGTCTATTCACAGATGTAGCAAAAGAGCCTGAGGCCCACGACTCCTAAAACCCAGCCCTACAAAAACAGACATACTTCTTACACGCTAACCTGCATTATGTGCAGGCTCCATTTAGAACCTCATCCTGTCTTTCTCTTAAATATAAGCAGCTGTTCAGCACATCTACTAAACCGCTTCCCACAGACATTTTTCTGTGAGTATACTACAGCTTCCTCACTCATGCGTGTATAATTTGCATCTACATAAAACATCCCAGCAGCATTTCCTGGTTCCTGGGTGAGATGTGCACTTTGGCCAGAACCTGAACCCATGGGGAGACAGAACTGGAATGTGCTTCAGTGCTTCTTGCTTGCCCCCTCATTTCCACACTAAGGAAAACCTCAGACATAGCGTGGATATGCTGAAGAATTACCTTTGGTGCTGGTAAAATCCAGCCCAGCTAATGGGATTGCTCATGTTGACAAGGTTGGCAATGCTTAGAAAGGTTAATAGAAGTTTTTTACTATTAGGCTGAAAAGGGGAAAGATTTTGTTAAATTTCACTTTTGTTCTTTCAGCTCATTCTTCCCTCCAGAAAAATGGAAGAAAATATCTAAATCACAGAACCACAGAATCACAGAGTGGCTGAGGTTGGAAAGGACCTTCGGAGATCACCTTGTCCAACCCGCCTGCTCTAGCAGGGCCACCCAGAGCAGGTTGCCCAGTACTGTGTCCAGTTGTGTTTTGAATATCTCCAAGGATGGAGAATCCACAGCCTCTCCAGGCAATTTATGACAGTGTTTGACCACCAAAAAATTACATATTAAATAAAAGATATTCAAACCCTAAAGTTAGTCCTCTTTCAATCATCTTTTTCCTTTACCTTTCGGATATAATTTATAATTCCATTCAGTTTCCCATTTCTTCCTCCTCCTCAAGTGAGACTGAAGTGAAATTTGCACATCTCCTTGATCTCTCTGTGCTTCTGGATGGCACAAAGGAGACACAACAGCCCCACAGCCAGTTAAGGGGAATTTTCCTAACATAAAGAAGCAATGTGGGACCCTTTTAATTTCCCCTGACAACTCCAATGGATGGACCAGTGAATACAGCTGAACAGCTGGAAAGTATAAGAAAAGTATGCAGTAACGCAATCCCTGCGTAATCTAATTTATTGTTCTAATGACTGCTCTAATACAGGTAGCATTATACTGGAAAGCCCACAATCAGATTGGGCAAAAATGGCCCATAACCCTTTTTATCTCTAGAAGGCATAGTGTAGTGTCAGCCTGCAGGACTGCATCATCAACCTGCACCACACCTAAAAACAAGGTCTATGCAACAGCTTACAGCCTACAATGTCTTATTTCCCCCACAACCGCTTTGAAAAACTTATTACAGGAAAGAAGTGCAGAGGTCCAGCTGCCTTTAATCCCATGTAGAGACTCCAAAGTGAATTCAGATGGGAGCCAGAACTTGTGATGTGTCTTGCAACGTGATGTACGGTCACACGCTGCTAGCTGATCTCAGATACGTGGTCACTTCCTTCTATAACTTGACTGCAGGATGGATGGTCCCATGCATTGCAATAGTAACATCAGTACTATTTAAGGACTGAACTGAGATATTACGAGAAAGTGACCTTTTTTAAAAAAGAATGAAGTGAACTGTAAATGCACAAAATTAAATTGCTTGGGAGACCAATTTTCAAAATGTGGTCTGCAGACCTCAGAGTCAGGTGTACACGGGATACTGTGAGGGAAAGGAAAGCAATATGATTATTACTGCAGGGTGGGGAGGCATCTATGCAAAGTCCTGTACCTCCACAGGAGAATTCATAGGGGTCTAAACAGAAGGTTGAAAAATCCGTGACTGAGAGTTTGGCACAGACTGTCCACCCTGACAAAGGGAATCTGCTGCTTTCCTCTTCTCTGACACAATAAGCAAGGTTCAGCAATTTGGGCAGACAAATTGTTAACTAGCAAGCATGATGGGAAGACAAAATGTGTTCATCCAAATACCATTTGCAACATTGTGCACAGCTACAGTAATGAGCTGTGTTGTTTAGAGGACAAGGCTTTAGAAATCCAGTGACCCACGGAGTCTATTTTCTCCTGCTGACATCACTTTTTTAAGCTGCATTTTTCTTTCTTTTGCCTCCATTATTTTAGGCTAAACTCTGCCCACACCTGCAAGCTGTATGTTTGCAACTGAAAGCAGTTTTGGCCTTAGCCTCATGCTCCTTCTGTTCTAAAGAAATATAAAAAAATATGACAAAATACAGAGTCCAGGCTTCCTTTTCTCTAAGACAGCTTTTACGTTGTAACTTTGTTCATGGGCTGTGCTAAGATGAGATAACAGGAACAGGTGCCAATGATGTGCTCTGTCTACAGAGCCTCTGCTATTGCTGAGGGTCTGAAAATGCCTTACGAGTGCAGGACCTGCTTCTTTTCCCTCTACTGGGATATTTTAAGTACAGTAAAGAGGTGAGAATCTTAGTGAATGGCCTGAAATAGGTGGCTTGATCTAAATCCTGTTAACAACCCTACAGCCATAAATCTTGGGATCCTGTAATTCTGCACCACTATCATTATAGTCTCCTGTGCCTCTTTTTCCCCAAGCCTACCTTCCCATATTCACCCCAACAGCAGTTACTGACCCAGCCAGCAATAATACACAGCAAATGTAATAGGCAATGACTGCACCACAAAACATATAATTCTGGAAATTTCTAGCCCATACTAGTTCTCTTATTCACTTACTTGCACAATTGGTGACAATGGCAGTGCAACCTCTGAGAAGTTACATCACCCTTGATTCCCTTTTTTGAACTTCTCACAGCAAATCTTGGAAGTGCTAGGCCACATTCTGGTAAAGGTTGCTACAAGTCAATGCACCAGGTCTACATTATACTGTCCTTCTTGCCTTCATAAATTAGTGGTGCTATTCCTAAAGACAAGTCCCTGCAGTTCGTTTAAACTTGTAATGTAGACACTGATTTGCTTAAAAAAGCTGTAAGATAGAGGTACCAGACATAACTGGGATAATCTTGTAGGATCTCATTCAAGACAGATTGATCATTTCAGTATAGACATACCGTTAACAGGGCTCAAGCTGCTCCACTAGCAGCAAAAGCATGTTTGAAGCCAAAGAGTGTGTCACTGAATGATTAGGCAAGACCCTTCGACACCATTTATGGCGTAGTGTGAAGGGGTCTGAACTATAACAACGTAAGAAGGCACCACAGTTCCATGAAATTCCTGTTGACCCAGTGTAAACTTTAGGTCTCACCCATACTATAGACTTTAACTGTAATACTAGTGCCAACATTCAGATGCTGACAGTGCAAGGGGCTACACTGTACTTAGCTGTCTTTGCTGCGCAGCTCAGGAGGAGGAGGTGTAGGGAAAGGTGATGCAGCCAGCCCCAGTCCCCTGTGAACTGCCTCTGCACTCTGGGGTACCACCACTGCTCCCTGGGTTGCCTCACAGCCACATTCCCAAGGCTTTTCTTCATCCCACTGTAGCTTCCCACCCTGTTTTCTAAAGAAATAATGTTACCTGGACTAGTAGCAGGTGGCTGTAGGGTTTCTATATGGCATGACCTCCTGTATGAATAACAGCAGTGGGTGTAGGAGTATTGTGGTTTAACCCCAGCCAGCAACTAAGCACTACGCAGCCGCTCACTCACATCCCCCTCATCCATTGGGATAGGGGAGAGAATCGGAAAGAAAAGGTAAAACCTGTGGGTTGATATAAGAACAGTTTAATAGAACAGAAAGGAAGAAACTAATAATGATAATAACAACAATAATAAAATGACAATAATAATAAAAATGACAATAATAATAGAAAGATTGGAATATACAAAACAAATTATGCACAATGCAATTGCTCACTACTCGCCAACCGACGCACAGTTAGTTCCCGAGCAGCCATGCCCCCCCAGGCCAACTCCCCCCAGTTTATATAGTGGGCATGACATTACATGGTATGGAATAACCCTTTGGCCAGTTTGGGTCACCTGTCCTGTCTGTGTCCCCTCCCAACTTCTTGTGCCCCTCCAGCTTTCTTGCTGGCTGGGCATCAGAAGCTGAAAAATCCTTGACTTTAGTCTAAACACTACTCAGCAACAACTGAAAACATCAGCATGTTATCAACATTCTTCTCATACTGAATCCAAAACATAACACTACACCAGCTACTAGGAAGAATATTAACTCTAACCCAGCCGAAACCAGGACAAGGACATCACATAGGTTTTCTGTACATGCATAGACTTTGCCGTAACTTCTTGATGATGGTTTTGGCAGCCTGGGGCAGTCTGTAGCACACATTGATCTATTAATCAAACAGCAGTCATGTTGTCTATATTAACTGGCCAAAATGCAGCCAGATGTCATTACAGGACTTGTGCCATTTGGGGAGGTGATAAAGCTTGACTAGCATAAATTCAGAGTTTGATTAGCAGAAACCAAATTAGTGTGAGCGTATGTGAGGGATGTGGCAATTTTAATTAAATTACCAGCAGAACTCTGGTGGTGCAAATGAGGCATTAGTCACTGTGCTGGGCTGCTGCATTGTACACAGAAAGGCACCCAGCAAAGAGACCCTCCTGATTATTTCAGAGCAAGTCCAGATGTCAGGCTATAACAAGTCGCAGCAAGCCTGTGGTGGTGGTCCAGAGGGGAGATACAGTATCAAGATCTAGTATATGACAAACTTCAACATTAATTAAAAGAGCCTCTGCATCTAAACTATTATTCAGGGATTTTGAACTCCTAGGAAATTATCCCAGATGCCATTACAAAATTTTGTATGCATTGGAAGGGCTAAAATAACACCTAAAGCATATACAGCAAAAACAGAGTGAATAATAAAACATTCTCCTTCCAACAGAAAAAGGCTTTGGGAAAAAATTTCATCTAATTTTGTGGGAGTCCATAATTTACCTGTCAGCAGCTGCAGAAGCACTTGAGACAGGTACTGGGAGATGCTGTGTGAGTTGGCAGAATTGTTCCTCCAGCTTTCACCACAGACGTTCACTCTCCTCCTCTCAGCTTAGTCCTTCCCCTGGAATGATTTGAACAATGAACCGTGTTGCAAAAGCCACAGAGTACTTGTTGCTAAGGGACTGCTCATTCTGCAAGCTTGCACCATGGGTTGATTTC
>VYZV01026025.1:16921-39072 GCA_013401275.1 Pandion haliaetus | reverse complement strand
CATGAGCTACACACATGTCACTGCCCTTTAGCATCCCTTTTGGGACAATTCTCCAGTAACTGGAGAAAGACTCTTTTTCCTCATCTGTGGTTGTAGGTAGCTAGATCATGCACTTTCCACCCCAATATATTTCAAAAGTGCCAAGAACTATTGCAAAACAGCCTAAAATTACACTTTAAATGCGGCAGTCTCTGATTTATGGTGCAATTACAAAACATGCCATGGTAGTTATTAGTCATGAGATTGAGTATTACATGTTTCAGACTGTAAAATATACTGAGGAATTTCTACCTGTGATTGTATATTCACCTTTAAAGAGAAAATGGGCTTAATTACACCAACATTTATAAAAGGGAGAAATAAAAACAAAAATGGAAGAAAAGTTAGATTTGAAGACAAGAGCTGTGAATACACAACATATTTATATTATTACACTTTTCTAACTGAACATTTAAGCTGAAGCTAATGATTTGATTTAAATTGATCCTTTTTTACGTAAGTGGCATTTGAAGAATTTTGGGGTTTAGAATTTATAATGACACTATTTTTTCCCTAACATTACTCATCTTCAGCATAGTAGATTAAGACAGATGCAGAAAACATTAAAGTCAAGGAAAATAACTACTTTCACAAAATGAAAGGAATGATTCTGTAACCTTTGATCATCCATGTTGACTTTTCAGCATCAATAGGGTTTAAAACTATTCACCTAAAAATGGTACCTACTGTCAGATGTAGTAGACAGTATTTTATTTACCTTTTTCATTCCCTGCAATAGTTGGAAGATATCCCTCCTTATGTGGCCTTGGATGCTACAGGAGCAATAGAGTTAGCTGTAAGGAATATAATTTGTTGTCTGAGTCACGGCATTTTTATTTGAAAAATTACTTCAGGTCATATTCAGTGAGAATATACAATGTTAGTGGTACCACCAACTCACACAGCTTATCCTACTGACTTTGGTAACTGTTCTGCATGGCACAATGCCGGCTCTATGACTTTCGTTTTAATATAATAAGCAAATAAACCAATCTTATTCCTCCTTTCCACAATTAGAAGATTTCGCCATTTCTGTGATCTGGCTATTTCCATTCGTTATCAAATTGGGCAGTTTTGAAGTCTATTTTGAAGCCTACGTTTTCTTTAGGGATTTTTTTTCCTTTTTTTATTTCCTTGACTTGGTATGCTATTTTATTAAACTGGGGGTGGTGGTGGGGGAGTGAGTCAGAAGAGAGAGAAGGTGCATTTTTTTTTCCCCCCAACTAATTGACTGAGTCACAAATGAAGGGATACTGAAATGTTGTGGCACATCCTAAAATGCCAGCACAATTGCAGTGGGTCGTCATACCATTCAAGCAGCAATACACAGGGTAGGGCCAATGCAATGGTGTTTCACTGCATAAGAAAGGCAGGAAGCTGCCCTGGGCAGCAACTTTTAGGAGGCAGCTTGCTGCCTGTGTTGCCTACGAACAAAAAAATAAAGCTGAGTGAGTTTTAGCCTGATCAACCCGTGGCTGCTTTGTGCTTCTGTGTTCCTCTGCAGCAGTTGCTGCCAAAGGAAGGGCTCCTAAGGAGGAACAGGGTGGCTGATGCCGAGAAGTGTTTTTTTCCCCACAGCTTCCTGCTGTCTCGCCCTACTACTCTTGGCAACAGGACTGTCCTCCACCTTCCAAGCCCAGCCCAGCCCTGCACTACCCCTTTTCCTCCTGTGCTAACAAGGCCCAGGCATATTTCCCGATGCTATTCTACTCCCTGCAAATTTGGGAAGCCTATCCAGTCAAAATCAATTAGGGGAGGTGGATGGTTCATTGGCAAGGGTGAAGGAGGAGAGGAAAGAGATAATATATGGCGATATGGGAATAAAACATGAGCTGTCTCATAGGGATGCTGGAAGAGCACATTTTTGTGGGGCAGGGAAAGGAAAGATGGGGAAGAAAGGAAAAGAAGGGGAAGAAAGAGACTCCAAGCCCTTATATATTCCCACCTTCTAAGGTGCCCTGATTCCTCCCAGGTCTCCTCTTCCCAGTGCCCAGAAATGTGCTTTACAGCAACACTGAATTTTCCTGTGCTGCTGAGAAGCTGAATAAATCCCTGCTGCCCGGGAAGGGAGAACTAGCACTAACTTCTTGTGCCTCCCTTAGCAGCAGCAGGCTGAGACAGGAGAGGCCCCTCTGTTTAACCAACCTCCACAAAATAAAGGGCAACTGCTCCAATTTTTTGGTGTTTTAGAAGGAGCTGGTCCACTGGGGCACAGGGCAATGTATACAGAGCTGTTTGATGGAGGAGTAACCAGTTGGCCCAGAGAACCTCTGCAGCTGAGCCTAAATCAGTACGAAGTTCGGCACTGCAGTAAGGTCCACACCCTCTACCATAGTCCACGTGTGGTTTGTGATCACTCAGTTGGTGCTGGCCCTTGGCAGACACTAACACAGGCTGCTCTGCATGTCACCCTGAGCCTGAGTTATATGGCTTTTTGTCTGCCCTCATTTTCCTTGCTGGCAGCATTTGGCTTGCCTGTTCCTGGTCCTCTGGACAGCAGAGAGCAACTCAAAATACCCATGGGGACTGCGTCCAGCTGCCTGGCACATCTGGAGCAGGAGGTGCTCAGCAATGGTGGCAGCAGCTCCTTCTCTCTGTTTTCTTGGCCGTGCATGCAGGGACCTAGGGCAGACGAGCCTTGTGATATCTGTCCTCTGCTCCTGACTTCGTTCTGTCAGTGCCATAATTTCTGGTCAGAAATGCTGCCTGCCACTTTCAGATGCAGTAAGAAGGTTGTCTGCGAGTTGACTTTGTGCCAGAGACTTCCTGACAGAGGGTTTTGACACAACATGGGAATTGACCATGTTTATGACTGCTCTTGAGCTGCGGCTGAGAAGAAAAAACCCAAACCAAAGCAAAAATCACAAGCACATCATTCTTTCCTAGGATCAGACTGCTCTCACACATTGACTGGACCCACAGCCTTTTCCTGTAGCTACACATCTTTGCTAGCCAGTACCTGTTAAGGCATCTGCTCCAAAGTTTGCAATTTTGCATCATGCGTCCAAACTTGCCTTTCATTCCTGTATCCCAGGAGGACATATGCTGTGAGGCCCTCCCCGAGACGCAAATGGGAAATTTTCAAGAGTCTGGGAGAGGGATAAAGGGCTTGTGGTCAGACCTCTGCATATTCTCCATGTGTTCATGAAAAAGGTGGGAAAGAAACCATGGCTAAGGGAGGGAGGAAAGTATCTATTTGTATCTATTGTATGAAATGCAGTACCTTTTAATGTGATGCTGCTTCCAGATAGAGTCAGAGGTATGGTGAGCTTGCTCACTGACTCCAAGTGAAAAATATTGATAGACCTATGGCCACCCTCAGCATGCTGTGAGATTTATTGCCTGGTATTATATCCTGTCTTTAGGTGGAGAAATTGTCCATCCTTTCATTCTTCCTTCCTTCATTCCTTCCTTCCTTCCACTCTATTCTCATAGATTAGCTGGGAGCATGTCTCACCTGAAAACAGTGCAGGATGCCAACTTTCCATAACTTTATAAAAAATATCCACTCCAGTTTATGCCTTAGGAGTGTATGCCACACTGATGCTGGAAAATGGTGATCTTTGGTCAGCATGTGCATGATGCATGCTGGAATGAAATCACGATGGGGCTGGCAGTCAGTGCTGGACGTGGCACTTGGAAAGTGGTGAGCCCTCTTCTCTCTCCCGTCCCACAAGTCATCAGCCTGAATGATCTCCATTAGGGTGGGTGTTTCTGACAGAGGACCTGGAGCTTCAGCGACATTCGAGAAAAGAAGTAGAAGCTTGAGGGAGGAAGCTGAATTGGAGAATCTGCTTCTGGGCTGTGACAAAAGTATGGTCAGTCCCCAGGAAATCCATGTAAGGATGTTGAAAGATGGGCTTCAAAAGCTCACTAGGTTCTCACAGGAGGGTGGGGAGCATATAAAGGTGAGTGGCATTTCTTCCTCCATATTATCACACTACAAAGATAGTAGTGGAGGGACCTGGCCTGAACGTCCCCATCTTCCACATCATCTCTGAGCCTGAAGGGCAGTGTATCCAGAGCCTGCCCACAGGCTTCTGCTGTTTCCATACTCTGAGAGCCACACAAGAGCCTTCAACGGCACGACGTGAAAGCCTGGCAATCCTCACCTTCAGATCTGGTATTTCTGAATGTTTCTGAACAAGCTGGCTCATCTCAGACAGGATCTGGTTACATAGGATAGAGGAACTCACAGGTTACCACAACCTGTGGTGGGATACAAGTTCAGCTAGACAGTCAATGATGGAGTCATTACTGGTGCATCCTTCTCTACAGTGTGGGTTTCATTCACAGCAGACACCCTAGCACAGACTCCAACCTTGCAATTGTTAACAAGCGATGGGTTTAAAAGACCACATATATTTCGGACCTTTATTGCTTTAACTTTGCTCTTTCTGTATCCTCAGACTTCACATTTTCCATATTTTTACAGTGATAAGAGCGAGAAACTATTGTAAAACCCTAAATTCTCAGTTGACTACATGACTTCAGGTGGTGATGGCTTTAAAAGAAAAAAACAAATACTTCAAGGCTCTAGATCAGGTGTTGAGAGAACTATATTAATATGAATCAGGAGTGAATCCGTACTGGGAAATATGAATTATTAATAAATATCTAAAAGACAGAATACAGCAAATCTTAACATGTTATTCCTATAGATTGCCCCAAATTATACATGCATGAAGCCATTAATGCCAAAAGAGTTCATATTACATGAAAGACTGACTGAGATCTGTCACGTACCTGCTCTCAATGTAGGTCAGTGTATACACATGGAAAAACTGAACAAAACTTAATGGAAATTTTCTTCTCCACCTAGATACACTCTTGCCTAAGGTTCTGCTGAAATTTGGATGATGTCCTAAGTTCAAATTAAACATGATTAAATGGCCACATGAGCAGTGACCACATAGGGAAGGGAGCAGATAGGAATGACCTTCCTTAAACTGAAAAAGCGTGGCACAGGGTGACACATTTGTGTTTATCCATCCATCTTGTAAGTGCAATTATTACACAGGTAGGCAAAGTCACAGTAATGGCACATGCAAATGAGGCATGGAAAATGGGCAGAAGAGCATATGAGCAACAGCAAATCTTCTTAACTTTTCTGATGGCTTTTTCATTCATAACTGAATCATACATTTTAAACATTCTTTGGATACAGAAATATATTAAATGCACCATGTATGAAAAAGATACAGAAAAACTGGAAAGGATTCAGAGGAGCATAAGAACAAGAAAAGGCTTAGAAAGCATGGCCTGTGAAAGAGGTTTGAGGAGGTTTATTTAGCCTAGAAAAGAGATGTTGTGCTGTTTCCCATCATAGCTAAGCCAGTCTGACCACTGGCACTTGTCCGATGCCCTCCCCTGGGCTTGATTCAATGAACTAAGTCAGCAGAAAACTAATTTTATTAAAGAACCAAAAGCTTCTCCACTTTATCCTCTGAACTAGTTCATCACAGTCACATGAGGGATGGCTGAACGGGGAAAAAAGTAGGGTGTTTCATTTTGGCAGCAGCTAACCTTCAGACTGGCTTAGCTTTAATGTGAAAGTGCACCATATATGGGTAGATGATACAGAAGTACACTCTGTATTTTAGGAAGAGGAGGATGTTGAGCAACTTTGCTGTATCCACTGAGAAAGAAGACAAAAAGAAATCTGCTAAGGATTTACTGAAGATTCTTGGTTTATGTGAAAAAAACCCCTTTATTACAGAAAGGGTACTGAAACATTAGAATACCATACATAAGAATATTGTGGAATTTCTTTCACTGGAATCATTACCAGTGTATTATGCTGATATCTGCCAGGATTAGTCCAAGGTTTCTTATCCTGCCTCAGTGCAGAGGTGGAGTGGAGGATGATCTCTTGAAATTCATTCCATCCCTCCCTTTTTCTGACTTCACCATTAACCGAGTTCACCCATCCTGCCTGAATTAGCTCCAAATGAACTCAATACTACTTGGAAAAATGGCTTTAACAATAACGGTGTCAGATGCTAATACTGCTATTTGACTACTATTTTGTTGAAGACCAGGGAAGCATCTGTGAACACACTGTCCATGGGCACATTATCAGACACACTGCTGATGATCTGCTTTAAATTCTGGAAAACTTCCTAGATTGGCACAGCTGGTCTCTAAATACACCATGAAAATAAGCCCATGAGAATAAGTCATACTTCAGAGGTGATTCCCAGGCTTATGGTTCAGACCGCAAACGGGATTGCAACACTTGCACGTAGTTGCTCAAGCATGATGGAAATCCAGTTGCTAATACTGCAAATAGGGTCAACTGGGAAATGTTTACACTGACATATACAATTTCATTCATATATCAGAAGAAAAGTATAACAAACAGCAAATTTTGGTTGAAATATGAGTCATGTTCATATTCAAACTGCGGAAGTGTGAAATTGGAGTTAAAATGAAGCAGAGGTGTGGTATTCAGGATTTTTTTTTTTTCTTTTTGGAAAACTTTTCTAGAAGTGACAGGCTGCAGAATCAATGAATCAGATTTGGAAAATACTGAAATGCACCTAACCTTCTGTCTCCCCATAGTCAATAAATGCCACTATTAATGAAGTTCTCTAGTAAAGTATTTTGTGGACAAGCTAAACACCACAGCTTTCTTATATAAAACTCCCTACTCCCTTTACTGTAGGGAAGTTCTGGGAAAAGCCTTGTAGGACTAATAGAACCAAAAACATTTTGCAGGCCTTTATTAAAAAAGTATGCCAATTTCTTTAATTAATAAAACTTTGTTATCTAAAGAAATAGACAAAACAGTTCAAATGCAGCAAGTCTGTGGATGCATTTAGACCTTACAGGTGAAGGATCAAGCTAAGAAGTATGCTTTATGGAGTATCTTTTCAAGTCTTTGGAAATCCTGTCAAATGCAGAGGATCAATAACAATTTAGGGAGAGCGCATAAGCCCTTCAAAGAGATCTGAGCACAGAACTTGCTGTGTAATCATACCCACCCTGCTAACGCTGTGCAGTCTCACGTGGGAACCACCACTGTGGTACACAAAGCTGCCATCCGCAGTTTGAGGAGCAGGCAGCTTTCTTCTTTGACAAGCCTTGCTACCTTTGAAGCTGGGATCTACTTGTTCTAATGGGACTTATTAAAGAGGGAGAGGAAACTTCAAAAGACTTCACTGCCTCTGTGAACTAACTAGTCAGAAGCTGCACTGACAACCTTTTCTGACATGTACCACAGTTTATTTTTTAACTTGTTCCTCATTCTGCCCTTTAACATTAGCATCTTCTTTCCATTTGTGTGTGAGAATGCTGAAGTTTGCAGACACATCATAAAATAACCAGTTCCTCTACCTTAGATGGGACTCTCCCATATTTCTCCCCACTGGGCTCCATGTATTTTTTGCTCTGAAGTTTTGTTGTTGGTCACATGTTTTTAAAGCCATTGTCATCCTGATTCAGCAGTGTGAAACAAGGTTGTGACTGCCTGATTGATGCGAGGTATATTTTTATCATAGGGATAATTCAATGGGAAAAGCAGTTATTACTGACACATGGAATAGGAAAGAACAAAATCCTGAAGATGGGTCTGCAATTCCTCTAGGCCTCTGTGTGTGTGTTCATTTGATTTAATTTCTCTCACTCAACACTGATCTGTGCTGATGCTGTCTGTTCCCCCCTTGCCAGATGCAGCCCATCTATTTTATGAATCCAAAGCTGGATGATGCACAAGTAATCTCCCCTTTCTCAGTCCTGGCAGTGACCCTTGGGTCAACATCATCCGCTCATTTCCTTCTCCTGCTTCTGTCTGCCCTTATGGAAGGAATGACTTCCTTAGCTGATACACCAAAATACTACTTCTCATCCAAACCTCTTCTGAAAAATGCATTTCATAAGACACGCTTACTTAAAGGAATAAATTTTAAAATTAATCTCAGGGGGAACTTCCAAGTGTCTCTAGCTTGACAGGTATGACTTTTCAGTGTGTAGTGTTAAAAGGCCAGGGATTTTGTTTATTTTGGTGACACTGCATCAAGTATATTGCCCATCAGGTAACTCAGATGTCCCATTTGATGAGTCCAAACTAAAGATAAAACCAGATCCATATTTATATAATAAATAAGCTGACAGAAATGCTTTGATGATTATGTAGGCATGTAGTTTTAGCATGTCTTGAAACTGTTGACCTCAGTGATTCACATCTCATCTTTTCAAAGAAAAATATTTTACTTCACTTACTTACTCTCTCAGTTTATAGTTGTGCCTTTTATCTTACTTCCCTTGAACTCCAGAGGCGTAGTTCATCCAGTATGCAAGTCCTCTTGGGATAACAGAGGCCACACAGGTGACATTTCTTGGGTTTACCAGTTCTGCTTTTGTCTTGGTGTATTGGGTGTGACAAGGTTTTGGTAGCAGGGGGGAGTGGGTTACAGGGGTGGCTTCTGTGAGAAGCTGCTAGAAGCTTCTCCTATGTCTGACAGAGCCAATACCAGCCGGCTCTAAGACAGACCTGCCGCCTGCCAAGGCCCAGCCCATCAGCGATAGTGGTAGCGCCTCTGTGATAACAGATTTAAGAAGGGAAAAAAAGTTGTGGGGCTCGGAAACGGCAGCTGGAGAGAGGAGTGAGAACATGTAATAGAAACAACCCTGCAGACCCCCAGGTCAGTGAAGAAGGAGGGGGAGGAGGTGCTCCAGGTGCTGGAGCAGAGATTCCCCTGCAGCCTGTGGGGAAGATCATGGTGAGGCAGGCTGTCCCCCTGCAGCCCATGGAGGTCCACAGTGGAGCAGATATCCACCTGCAGCCCATGGAGGAGCCCACACAGGAGCAGGTGGGTGCCTGAAGGAGGCTGTGACCCTGTGGGAAGCCTATACTGGAGCAGGGTCCCAGCAGGACCTGCAGATCTGTGGAGAGAGGAGCCCATGGAGCAGGTTTTCTGGCAGGACTTGTGACACTGCAGGGGACCCACGCTGGAGCAGTCTGTGCCTGAAGGACTGCACACTGTGGAAGGGACCCATGCTGGAGCAGTTCATGAAGAACTGCAGCCTATGGGAAGGACCCACATTGGAGAAGTTTGTGGAGGACCGTCTCCCAGGGGAGGGGCCCCACACTGGAGCAGGGGAAGAGTGTGATGAGTCCTGCCCCTGAGGAGGGTGAAGCAGCAGAAACAATGTGTGATGAAATGACCCCAACCCCCATCCCCCTGCGCTGCTGGGGAGTTGGGGGTGTAGGTAGAGAATCTGTGAGTGAAGCTGTGCCCAGGAAGAAGGGAGGTGTGGAGGGAAGGTGTTTTGAGATTTGGTTTTATTTCTCATTACCCTACTCTGGTTAACTGGCAATAAATTAAGTTAATTTTCCCCAAGTCGAGTCTGTTTTGCCTGTGACAGTAATTGGTTGAGTGATCTCTCCCTGTCCTTATCTCAGCTGGGGAGCCCTTTGTTATATTTTCTCTCCCCTGTCCAGCTGACAGGAGGGAGTGATAGAATGGCTTTGGTGCCCACCTGGCACCCAGCCAGGGTCAACCTACCACATGTATATCATCACACTCATCATGAGGTCTGGTCTTCTGGCTTACTCCCACCAGGTGTTTGCAACAAGCCATTCGTTTCCCCACCACTCTCAAACAAGCTAAGGCAGCTGCTATCACTCTGTCCCTGCTCCAGTCCTCCTCCAGTCCTGCCCCCACTCCTTGCAGGTAGCAGATGTCCTATTTGGCATATCTGTACTGATAAACAGGAGAGCGTGCTGTGGTGAGCTCTAGTTTTGGACCCCTGATTATCTACATTGCTTAATCTTTAATCTTGTGTTTTGGTTCTTTATTGGACCATCTCAGTTAGCTCTATCTGCAAGACAACCTGATCCCCAGCCATTAGCAGAGTGGACATGAGCCAGCCAGTCTCCCCTGACCTCAGAACCATGGATTGCAAACAGAGTTTGCAGATCTGGAGAAGACAAAGGCCTGGCCAGGCATCCCATCTACTGCCTTCCTGATGGACTTCTAGTTACATGGTGAAGCACCAGCCTTATTCCATTAGTAGTGTTTGCTCCTGTCAATGATACTGCTACTGTATTTACTGCTGAGAAAGAGCTGAAACAAAAGTGATTGCTAATTAATCAGGTGCTTCTGGAACAACATTTTACTTGCACAACAGCGGTACTGTAGTTTTTTAACCTCTAGGAATAGATGGCAACTGCACTTGCCAGTGAAGGCTGCCAACAGCATCAGTAAAGATATACAGTTCGTTCACTTTTAGGTAAATAGAAATTGGGTTAAAAATAAAAGTAATGAAAAGTCACTTGTACTCCTTGCTACGTACCTATACAGATATATTCCTTACTACATACACTGGAGCAAATGCTATATGCATGACTCGGAGGAATTTCACATGGAGAATGCTACTGTTCAGAGTCTGGAGGGTAAGTTCACATCACCCTGATGAGGCTGGTAGGCACTGCCCATAAGCAGAAGTGCTTTTGTTTGAAGGAACCTGAACTATTGAACATTCTTCGTGAAATGGCTTCTTCGATCTGTGCTACTGCAGTGCCTTAAAAACAGAGAGCAGAGACAGCACTGCCACCTACTGCTCCCAGGGACATGGTTCTCACTCTCACCAGGGGAACCAAAGCTTGGGTGGTATACTGTAAATGTTAAAAAATAATTTAAAAATTCATAGTTAGAAAATTATTTACCATAAAATCAAATACCAACTTTGCCCCTTGCAAAGCGTCAGGAAATAAAATATGCTACTATTATGGTCCTGTCACAATTTCAAAAAGAAAACAAGCCATCTTGCCACCCCTGTTTTGCAGCTTAGTCACATACTTTGATGATGTCTTTGGCTAGTTTAGTGTAAAGAGTTTTGTTAGGAATTTACTGAAACTGTAGGCAATTAGCATCTCACCAGACTAAGGCTTTATATTAACAATGCTGTCCTTAATGAAAGGCATGAGGGACAATAGACGAGAGTAATAATAGAAAGAGTAATACACAAGAAAACTAAGTTCAAAATCATATTAAAATGCATGACCTAAAAGTGATAGTGCATTTCCTACATCACCTGTCCTAAACAGCTGAAATAACTAGCCTGAATCTTAGAATCCTTGTCCTTGATAAACACTATCAGAAATGTGCCCAAAAAGTTACTATTTTAAGGTCATAATAGAAACTATCACAACATTCATAGTGCTAAAATGATACATTATTGGTACAAGCTAATAGATACTGCTATTACTCTAAAGCTTTGTGGAAACAGGGCACCCACCGATGTTTGTGTCTAGCAAGGGATGTGGTTCATTCAGGTTAATTCAGTTACAAGAGATCTGACTAGTGAAGGGTAGTTCTAAGATCACTAGAAAGTCAATGCTAAAGAATTAAATTAGAATTTGTGATTTAACTACTGAGTTGCAAAGGTTGCCAGAAACTGCCAAATAGGTGGTGTTTCTTTCCTGCAGCAACACATATGTAAATTTTGAAGGAAAGTCACTGCACTGTTTGGGAAATTAAATTTCAGATCTTCCCCTAGGAAATGCTTAGATGAAATAAAGAAGTGTATACGGAAAGGCATGCATACAGTGCAGTCAGTCATGCATGCTGGGTGAAAACCTGGCTCAAACCGCAGAGAACTTTGCCACTGAGTTGAGAAAGACCAAAATTTCAACTTCCGTATTTACATTTGCATGTGGATTTCAGCAGGAAAGGTTTGCTTCCTGGCTTTTGGAACATCATTCCTGTGTGGTACATTTTAAAGGAAACTACTTATCACATTAAAACCAGCACTTGGCACGCAGTTTGGCATTACAACCTGCTCATACTTTGTCTTCTGATGCTTTGAATCAGGATCATCCTTGCCTACTGCTTCACTACCTGAGGTATGCTGCTTTGTAAGCCCATTCTTTTGTCCGTATTAGAGTCCTCACTCGTAAATAATTCAAATCCCTGAACCTGAGCCCTGCTCTACTACTGCCTTTAGTAATTTGTATTTACGCCTGGAAACTCTTCGGGATGTCAGAAAAAAGCTGAGACAAATGCGTGCCAAAGTATTTCTTTAGTGCAAATTCAAACAGGTTAGCTTCTAGCACTTGTGGTTTAAACAGGAGTGGCACAGAGGAATATTTCCACAGCCAGACATGATTCTCAGCTGTGAGAAAGGGACTAACAGCATTGCCTCCCGAACAGCCAGGTGCCTAGCATTTCCCAGCTGAGGCATATTTGACTGGGTCCTCATTTGGATGCATCAGGGTAGGAGGTTTGCCTAGCCAAAGCACTGTGAACATACTCCAAGTCCTTTCTAAAGAAAATTACTATGAATCTTAACACGAATTATGACACTGAATGTGATACTCCCAGACTAACTAAAACATGACACACACAAAAAAAATAATCAAGAAATCATCTGAATATAACTTGGGGTAGTAAGCTACTATGAAGTTAAAACGTAACAAGGATGGATAGTGGAAGTTAAGAAAAAGTTATATGGGGTAAATTACATATTTGCTTATCCATGCAGTGTTAGCAGACAAATCATATCCAGCCTTCATGCGCATTTACCAGTGTATTGCCCCTCACTCTGCTACCGTGGCTTGAATGAGCACAAAACTACCTACTGTCTAACTAGATCAGGTGATAGATGTTTGTGCTTTAGGGGTAGGGATTAATGAATTAAATTAGCTATGCTTTCCTGTGCAGCAATTTGCCAGAAGAAGTATGGATGGATTTATGATCTGCATGATAACAAGGGTTGAGATACTCAAAGTTGAGGAAAATAGAATAGAATATTTCAGTTGGAAGGGACCTTCAATGATCATCTAGTCCAAGATTTAGCCAAACAGCTTCAATTAATGTGAGTGGGAATTGTGTGGCTAAGACTGCTAATTAGCTTTCTGTTTTTAACCAAGAATCTTTACAGTGTCATAAATTTTCTTACAGAACCTAGTATTTGTGCTCTGGGTAAGCTGAATATTCTATATATATTATATATATATAGAAGAGGAATTGTTTAAATCCTACAAGAACACTCAAAATAAGATGCAGGACTGGTGAATGGAACAAACCAGGTGTTAGCCTGGTGTGATCTGTAAGGTTTAAATTCTCTGTAAGATCACTGACAATACCCAGCTGAGATTAGTAAACCAAATTTTATTCTTCACAGAGAAAGCACAATATCAGCAAAACAATTTTTGCTTGGTGGATGGGAAAAAAGGGTTTTATGCAGAAGAATAAATTACATGAAGTGGAAGAAAAACTAGTTGGGCAGTGGTTGTACAATCAGTTTTACAGACTGTCAGTCATTATAACACGTATAGATGAGATTATCTTGATGTTTCCCAACCTGTATATCAAATATGTATTGCTGGAATGTAGCCAGCTCACTTCTGAAGAGCTCCTGTGGGTAACACGGTTACTAATACTAAACATAATTACAAATATTTTTCCTTTGTACAGCTACCAGAAGACCCTCTCCATTCCACTCACCTGCTCCTCCAGTCCATCTTACTCCTGACCCCTGCTCTGGACGTGTGATGCGTAGTTAATTTGGCACTGTTGCTAACCTGCAGAGATGCCAGTTCTTAGGGTTGTAAGTAAGCACCTCCTATGGCTTCCTAAACATTTTTTTCTAGTACAAAGCAAAAAACCCCAAACAGGTGCATTGAATATATTCACTCTGGATGACGGAAAAAAGCACCAGTACAGTAAAAGGAAGAAGGTAGAGTTTTCTTGGAGAAAGTAATCAGTACGTGCCCTACTAGTACATCTCCTGTTGTCAAATGGCAGTGATCCAAACTTCATCTTTTTCCACTAGAAATCAAGGGGACAGCCACATCAGCCTTGACCTGAGGACAGAGGCTGAGAGGTGAGGAAGAGAGGTTACCTGGGTAGGTTACTGATGAGTATTTTACTCTTTAAAGTCACTCCACTATCAAACAGGTCTGAATAACCACATTTATTATTTATATACAGTATTAAAGACCTGGCTATGTAGATATTGTACTCCTCTAAAATACAGAAAATATGAACTTGAGGGCTCATAAAATACAGAACTAATTGTTCTGTACTTATTTTGCTTTTCGTTAGCTATATATTTCATTTCTTCCCTTCTCCTCTTCCCTCTTAACAAGCCTTATGCTTGGCAATTTTAATTTTTTCCTTTTTCGGACTGTTGGTCACAGACAGTGTCTTGACTTACAAAGAGATCTTTTTTTATTCCAGAAGCCTTTTTTGTCACTATGACTGCAGGCTTTATGCTTATCTCCTGCCTTTCAGATAAGCTCCCCCTTCACTAAGATCCATCCTATAATCTCAACCTATTTCTATGTGATTTAACCTCCCTGAGATGAACAGATTTTTTTGCTTGCTTTATTTGAAAGGATTTCATTTAGGCGACTCGGTTCTGATACAATCTAGACTCATGGCATGCAGTTAGAAAATACAAACAATAATGAAGAAAGCTTTCCATTTTCTGAGAAAAGCAGTTTGGCAAAAACTGTACAAACACAACACACATGAAAAATTAAAAGGTGAAAACAATCAATTTCCTTTGCATAGGCATAACTCTTTCCAGGTTAGCAAAACTTTATGGCATATACTTCTGCCGTTGTCCTGTTGCAGACACAGGAAAGATAATTTCTGTGCTTAGTTCATAAGCAATTCATAAATAATCTTTATTTTGTCAAGAGCTTGCAGATATAGAAAGAGAGGAGAGCTTCTTAATATCTAATCCTATATTCTTGGGGGCTTAAAGTCTTTGTAGGCTGCTGGAATTAAGTGGCTGTGATTTGTCTGTGAATTCAGACATTTGCTTCATTAAAACTTCATTACATCTAAACACTTACACTCTTGATTTAATATATTTCTTAAATGTCCTGACAGTCACCCAAACAGTTATTCTATTGATATGTTCATTTTAGTAATAATGCATTATTTATATTTTACATACATGACTGAAACCCTCAGATATTGTAGACAGATGATATCTTACAGGAAATCCCTATAAAGCAGAGTGATAATCCCTCTATATAATCACTTGGAACAGGAAAGCACATTCAGAATTTTCTAGACACATTAATTTAATCCTATTTAGGCCTCTCCAGCTAAAGAGCAAAACACCTGCAGTGAACTTTTCTAAGAAGGAAGAAAGCCTTATCAACCTCACCTCCAAATAAACTGCAGGAACTCTCAGTTTTTCTTTACAGGTAAGAAACAGCTGCTTTTAATTACTTTGGGCAGTAACATCTCATTAGCATGGCATGTCAGGAAGCTGGGGAACGATCAGCTACACCTGATGAAGTTGATTCCAAGTTTCTTCAAGCTTGACTCAGTCCAAGCAGAAAAACAAATTGGGTTATGCAGTGGGTAATAGGTAGGAGAAGTTCTGGAAACACTGCTGAGGATGAGGTCTGAAAGTTCTGGCAAACTCAACTTTGGCCCTAGCAGAGACTGACTTCTGCTATTTCACTCCCTAGGCAGAGATTTTTGGCAGTTATACAGCAAATCATTTCCCCTGCCAAGCAAGTGAAAAGAAATGTATTCTCCATGACACATTAGTTTATGTGGCAGGTCAGGGAGGGTATCAGTGAATAGGAGGTCCAGCATCTCGTTCTGGCATGGGTTGCACAGCTGAGATACGCTGCCTGCAAAAGCTAAGAGTATCTAATTACAGCCTTCACTCACAGATGTCCCCACTGGCATGAACCCTACTTACAGCCATCAGTGACATGCACTTTGGCAAGCTCCTGACAGAATGGATATTTTCCAGGATGCCTGGAGTAGCTAAGAGCTTGCGGAGCTGCACCTTCCATGTAGGAGGGTTTATGCTCTGAGGCCAAAGGAGAAACTAGTTTGAGTATCCTAACAATAAAGGGTCTCTCTCTTTATGTGTATATAAATTGTTTTTCATCTTCCAGGTGGGAAGGTGAACGCTGAGCCTCTAATGAGACTTCATTAATTTCATTTCAGTCCATGTCAAGAGATGATGAAATCTGGTGGACAGATATTTAACTGTGGAGCCCAATAGAAAACTGGAAACACCTCTACTGTTTTCAAAGCATCCTTTAGGACTGATGCCCTGGCGGGACATGAGGAAGCAGGGGTCTGTGAAACACTATACAAGCACTGTGAAGCCATTGATTCCTTGGCAGTTTAATATTGCTCATTAGTTTACATGGGCTGTGAAACAAGCAGGCTTTGACACCCATATAGTCAGTTCAGCCATTAAGGGTATGAGCTTAGGTAAAAAATGCTATACTAGTGAATAGTATACCTCCAATAATCACAGCTCAAGCAAATACATAAATTTGAAACACACAATCACCAATGTCATTATTATTAGCTCTTTTATCGTTGAAGAATCACTTTGTTGAAAAGAATAATTATATCAATACATTTTGAATTCCTTTTTTAAACCACATTTTTCTAAGAAAACGGTATAAGCAAGACCTGTAAATCTTGAAAATTTCATTAAAAAGCATTTCCTCTTGGATAGACTTCCTGTCCAGGAATGATACCACCCTTGTTATTAGCTTCTCAGAGGAATACACTTAGGGACAATTCTTAACTTCCTCCTCTGCAAACCAATGCTCTTATCTTTTGATTGTAGCGCCCTCCAAAAAATGTGCTTTTTCCCCACTAAAACCTATTCTGAAGCCTGACCAACTGTACAGGAAAGCAGGCTGATAAGAAGTGGGAGTAGAGGTTGGTTTTGATATCCTAATTAGCTACATAATGAGTTGCATTTTTCCTATTAGGAGAAGCTCTTTTGCTGTATCCTCATACTGTTGAATTCTAGGAGACAGTGTAAGGCTGTTGATCTGTGTTGATGATTAATGTAGAAGATCGACGTAGTTTCCACTCATGTTTGCAAAGGTCTGGTTGTCTTTCTGTCATTGCTGTGGTAGAAGCTAGGTCAGAATGCTATTTATTCACAGATAGGAAAATCACCAAGAGAAGATTTGAAGACGTGAATGAAACATTTCACAGAGATACGGAAGATTAATTTCAGAGAGCCAAGGCTTACAAAAAGAACCCTGATTTAAAACTGCTCCATAGGGGTTATGAGTAATTTAGCACAGGAGAAAAAACTCACATGTTGTCCGTGTAAAATACCACACCACTACATATTATAAAAAGACATAGCTGTCCTCTGCTTTTGTTGGTATCAGACAGAGCTGTAACTTCCCGATAATTAACCAAAGGAAGGAAACAGGAAATCAAGAATCACGTTTTCCTAGATATCACCTGAAAAGAAGCAGCTGGGAGTACTTCCACATTTGGCATCAGGTGCCTAGCCTCTTTTCTTGTGTCCTCCAAATCCAGTGATGCTCAAGATGCGTGTGGATGGAGTCCCCTTCAATGTTTTTCTTCACTGAAGCAGAAACAACCTGCATGTCACCATGACATTGAGAGGGGACCTTTTGTCTTCCAATTTTTGCAAACGTGCTTGAAGGAAATTAATACAGCTCTGAACTTCACTAATTGCTCACTTGATTATATTTCTCAGCCACACTCTGTAGCTCTGTATTGGCCAAGGACACGGAATACACAGCTAGTGGCTGCCCTCCCTCCCCCAATGCTCTGCAGAGCATTGCCCTCACAAAATTCTTCAAAACAATGTCTGTATCACACTTGCAGGAAGAAAGTGCTTGAGCACTTGATGACCTCCTGAGGTCCCTTCCAACCTGAATTATTCTATGATTCTTCAATATCTTTCATGCTTGAACACGTGTATTTTCATTGCAATTGGACTTCCTAGAACATGCAATTCTAGCTAAATGTATACAACTGTATATGCAAACACATAGGCAAAACAATCTCTGTGAACAGATATTATCAGATATAACTTCACAGATAACATTCATTACAATTCACATGAAATATGGAAATCTATGAATTTGTGTATTTCTGTTGTCCAGCTATATGCAGTATGTGAGACAGTTTGCAGAAAGAGAGCACTCTATTTAGAAGGAGTTGAGTTCTTCTGTCTTTGTGTGGAATAACGCAGAATTCAAGTTTTTGGCAACATTACCTGGTATCACTTGAGTATAACACTGAGCCTGATAATTTCTCCCTGAGCAATGATTCAGAAATGGGAAAGGCTTTGTCTAGTAGTCAACCATTGACTGTTAAAGTCAAACCTACGGAACTGCACACATTTTAGAGAACATTTAAGTCCCAAAAATGTGAAGAGTTCCCAACTCTTAGGCAATAAACTCTGCTGTGGGACTAACCATACTCTTTTTTTCCTGCATCCTCTAAGCAAGATTGTGAAGCTTAAATGAGCATATTTGAGCCTCCGGTTCAGTTTAGATCACTAAGTCCTTTTGCTGGTTTTATGCAGGAGGCTAAATATTTCACTGAATTTAGTATTAAAAATGCAAATAATTCAGTCATATCTAATTAGGCATTTTCTAAGCAATATTATACCATTTCACACAATACAGACTGGAAGAAGAAATAATACAACCACTTTTAGTTCAGAACAGGGATAAAATGTGTCCTTGCTTTGTGAAGTTTCTCACGAAGAAGTTGAATATACTAATATAATAGTTTGCATCTACGTTTTGTGACCGAAAAAGTACAGCTTTCTCTTTATTTTGTATCTTGAGTCTTGCTGGCAACAGTTCGGAGGCCTTTGCATTTCTTAATTGCAGTGTGGGTTTACTCCCACTAGGTGTTACCCTTCCTCTATGGTTTGTGAGGGAAACCGTTCCCCCAGAGTAAAGCTGGACCGCCGGTGGGTGCACCACCGAAAACGCAAAACAGGGGCTCATTCTTCATCCCATCGTGATGGAAACATCTTTCGAAACACTGACGCAACAAAAGACACCCTCCGCCCGCCCCCGCCAAAAAGAAAACCCAAAACCAACGCCCCAGAAAACCAAACACCCCAAGACCAGTGGAAACTTCTCAAAATATTAAAAGAAGAAAAGCTGTTGGATCCCATCAGATTAAGACAGCATGCACCCAACATGTAGCTAGTTCTGGTAGGCAGCTAATAGCAAACACTGAAATGTGACTGTCTTATCTGAAGGAGCTATTGCTCAGAAATGTCATGGTGCTGCACAGTCAAAGAAATTCAACTACACATTTATTGTCATAAAGCCTAGCCTGTCCATTAGACCATATTTAATATTTAATGCCCTTTACAGGGGGTGTATGCCCTACAAGGCATTCTGTGGCAGCCTTGAATGTTACATGTACTAATATTTCACTGTCTCCCACACAAAATAAGAATAAAACACTGAGATTATGACTGTTACACAACCTGGTGACTGACACGTTAGTGAAAAATAGTTGATATATTTACCCATTGTAATACCCCCAGATGAAGTCCAATTCTCCTCAATGGTGACAAATGTAGACAAATGAAAAGAGATAGGAAATGGAGAAGAAACCAGTCGAATATTTTGTGAAAAGAGGAAAAAATCTGTTAAAGAAATTACAATAACCAAACCCTTTCAGCCAGGCAAAGTATCATCACTTGCATAAAGCAGCAGCGAGATGCCCAGAGAAGATAATCCTTCTGAAGAGAGGTTGCTTCAAACCAGGTATTTCAGTGCTGGGCATGTTTTTAAGCCCAGAAAATGACAGGTATCTCAGGGGCAAACAGTGCAAGCTGGGTCTTTGCCCAGGACTGTTGAACAAGGCTGTATGAACAGTATCTTCCCATGAGAAGGCTCCTTGCTCCCTTTTTGAAGGGGAGTCAGTGGTCAGCTTGCACATTGTCACATGAGACACTGCAGTGGGACAGACTGGTTTGCACCCCTAAAGAAAGACCTTGGACAGTGGCCCAACTAAGGTGCTCGTTACAGCTGTGTTGTGTGTCGTGTCATGTGTGTCCCCCTCCAGTGTGCATGGCTTTGGACATCATATGGTGCTGCACCGGAGCATGGTGGGTCCTTCTCATCTGGCCTCCCACTACATGATAGGCAGGTGAAGTTAAAGCTCAGGAGAGCCAGTGTCTGAAGAAGCAGCATAACTTACTCGTCTGTGAAACTTCTGAAAACATGAGCTGGAAGATCCATTAAGCCCAGGTCTTACGAAGTCCTGTCTCAAATCTAACAAAGCTCAAGGCAAATAAAAACCTCAAGTCTAATAAATATGTTAGTGCTATTTTTGTTAACCTACATTAATACTCACCTAATGCCAGAGAAATTACATTTAATTAACAGATGAATTAAACATCCCATTTTTTTATATGGGAGCATTTGTAAGAGTCACCTGCTGGTAGGTACAAAATCTTCCACCATAAATTCTGCTATGAATAAGTGCCTGCACAAGCATTATATGATCTCATCTTCTGGGTGCGCAGTTTAATCACAGTGCTCTCGATAGAGAGCCCACACTAGGGAAGCAGAGTTTAAAATATGAATCTGTGGGAGGCTCTTGAGGTGGCTTCTTGCTAAGTATGGCCGGTGGCAGGGTGACGTGGGGGGAGATGCCACATTAAGAGACTGAGAGGTTAAAGTAACTCCATGGAACTGTCACCAGCAAATCACCATGTGAAAATTTAATGTGCTTTTAGTCTGGTGAATTGACCCTAAAATAGTAAAAGGGAAGAAAAAAAGGTTCCCTGTGTGCTAGCAGATAAATCATGTTATTTTCACTTTTTTCTATGGTGACAAACTCAGATGTTTAAATGGGTAGCAAATCAACTTCATTCAGGCTTATTTTATTTTTCCCTGATCTTTCACAACTGTTTTCACCCCTCTCCTACTCCCCTCAAAAAAAGAAGAAAGAGAGAAACAAGCTGCTTGCTACAAAATGTCCGCAAAACATCAGATTAACCTACTTTGCCATTTTGCTCCCACAAATGAAAATACTTGGTGGTCAAAGTCCTGGCAGCTGGCTTTCCCTCATGGAAAAAGTAATGTTCTGCATCTTTGCTACCCTACTCTTAGTCTTCAGTAGTTCAGATTAAACTCCTGCAACTTCCAAGTGTCCGGTGCCCCAAGTCCACCCCATCTCCTTCCTTAGATCACAATATCTCCCTGCCAGCTCTCCTTTGACACATCATTCTTCTTTGTCATCTCTTCTCTTTTCAAAACTTCTATTTCTCAACTCCCCCTCTTCCTCCTTTTCTTCCTTTTTTTCTCTTGGGCAAACTTAGCTTGCTTCTTGTGAACTAACTTGCCCTTTCCTTCCTCTCCCATTTCTCAATTTTTGAAGGACTTCTTTCCCCCTCCCTCTGCATCTTTTGATTTCTACTACATGGACCAGCGCACTAGGGCATTTGCAGCAGGGTAGCCCAGAGAGGGCTTCTTTCACCACTGACCATTGCCTTCGTACTCCTCAGACCTTCCTGTCCTTTCAGCTGTTCTCTCGGGGAAGAAAGCACACTTGAACTCCCAGAGGACAGCAGCTGAGTACATCGAGGCAGCAGCTCTTCACTGCTGCTTGCAGAGACACAGAAATGTAGATGAAATTCAAGCAAAAGCCTGAAACATAATTTAAATGCTCTCTGCCAATGCCCGCTATATAGATGCTTCAGTTTCACGCAGATCCCGAGGTACCTAGTTAATCCAAATTAAATCCGAGCTGTAAAGGCACCAAGTCACACACATATCCACGCAGACACGAGGAGCCAGGCTCTCACGGTAAAGTGCCGCTTGACGGGCCGCTGGAGGACACCCCACCCGCTCCGGGGTCCCCCTCGCCGCCAGCGCCTTCCCCCGGCCCCCGGGAGCCGAGCCCCGGCGGCGGGGCACCCCCAGCACGGCGCTCTCGCTGCCACCCGACGGGGCGCGCTGCGGCCGCCGCCGGCTCTGCCCGCAGGGTCGGGCATCGGCGGGGAGGTTCTGGCGGGGCCCGTCAGGGCGTTAAAAACCTGCGCAGCGCGAGTGTCTTGCAAGCCCGGAAAGAGGCAAGGTTCCCGGGTGAGCGAGTGCGGGCAGCACCGCACGCTCGCGTTTTCCCGTGAAGGCGACAGGAGGGAGGGGACGCGGTTACCTCGTCGGGGGGGGTCTCACTTGGCGAGGGTTTGGACAAGCCTTACAAGAATTAGCAGGGGCACAGCACGGCTCCTTCGGCGGCGCAGTGGCGTCTCGCCGCTTCCCCGCTCCTGCACCTCGGGGCGAGCGGAGCTGGGGGAGGGGGGGTCTTGCCTGCTCAAAGACGAGGCGTCTCGGAGAAGGCGGG